>LIAE01010316.1:0-12794 GCA_002287525.1 Diploscapter pachys
GGTGTATTGTGTTGATTGATATTGTTGTTATACAAAATCGGGTATATTCTTCTGTTCTTGTGTATTGAGATTGTGAAAATTCTGCGGGGTTTGGCCTAAAAATGTTTCCTGTATTTTTACAATTTTAAAATTACTGAACATTACTAAAATGTTGAAATTCAGCATTTTTTTTCTTTCCCTTATACCTATTATTCCTAAAAATCCTGGAATATTTTACAAATAGTGGCCATTGTGAATTGGTAAAAATTACAGGAAACAACCTAATTAATTTCAGATTTTTCCTAGAAATCGATCTCGCAGAATTCTCAAATTCTCGATATTCTCTAAAAATGACCAGTAGTTGTATGCATGCATGTGTATCTTCATGCATCATCCTTCAATTCCAACTTCAAATTGCTCATTCCTAGTCGCGTGTCTAGCTAAATCCCAGTATCCGTCTAATTTCATGCTCTAATTTTATTGACAGCTTGAATTTATCGAGACGTTGCGACTTCCCGACGTTTTCAAGAAAATGCCGCGTCGAGAAGTCGCAGCGTCGCGGCATATCCAAATAGCCTTTTATGACAACTTTGGTTTTCTCTCCTAAGACTTTCATACCCGATGATGATGCTTTAAGCACAGTCGAAATGTCACTTTTATTGTATTTTCTGAGATTTTTAATATTTAAAAATGATGCCTTAATAAAATGAAAAGTAGAAATAAAATGAACGAAAATTGACAATACGAGCAAAGAGGAGTTGAGCCGTTTGGACTGAATCGATAGCGATATCCGGACATTACTTCCAAATATCTGAAAAATAGTATAATTAAATTAGACGAATAATTTCGAAGGAATTATAGTTTTTATTGACATGGTAAACGATTTCCTCCACTATTCTTATCACTTTATATCATCCTCAAATAAATATTGCTCTTAATCCACCATCTTACACCAAAAGAATCTCTAATCACTACATTGATCATGCAAGATCTGCTCCATTGCTAAGTTGAAAGAGTAACGTTATTAACATCTAGCAATGGGGCAGATTTTCAGATCGACCAATTTTATATAACCAACCTAGGATCGATTTCCCCGATAATACCGTCAAAGTCGATGACGCCTTGGTAGAGACCTTCCGCCATGGTCGTGTAGGGAGCACGAGTATGAATAGAGTTGCACCGGTCGCGTCTAAAACTTTACAATTTAGCTATAAATTGTATTTAGTGCTATAATTTAATTGTATGCCAATATGTATGTGAATGATATATTCATCTATATCTGAGTATCAATTTACACCACTAAAATAAAAGCTACCTATTGCAAATACAGGTAGTTTGGTTAAAAGTGTCCTCACAAAGAAGTATCGCTCCAAATCGCGTCATCCTCGTTTCGAGATATCTTCTGTTTATCTGAATTTTAAAAATAATAAAAAAAAACATTTGAAAAGTAAACCTCTAATTGATTTAACTGCCAATCTTCAAGATGAATACAGCCTGAGGCGAATTGATACACGGGAGTATGTTTGAATTGCTCTGAAAATTTCGATTTATTGGTTTTTAGCACAAATTTACTTACTCATAAAGCAAGCGTTTCCTCTGCAGGTTGAAGCATGCGGACCACAGGATCGAGACTCCTTCTGGGATGAAGCGGATCGCCATAATTGTACGCATTGCACGCATTCGACCTGAAATTTAAAAGAATTAAATATTATCTTGAACGAACGAGTCAAAATATGCATATTTTAAAATACTCTACTTTATAACTTTTATGCATAAATTTGCTGACACTTATTCTCACCTTGCCTCTCTTCGTATCAATTTCGAATTCACCCGTAGTCGATTTCAAAACATCAAACAAAACTAGAAGAAATACCGCTCTTAGACCTAAAAATTAAAATAGATCGATGAAAATTAAAATATTTTTTACAGAATAAATTTAACATCCAGTTCGGATTCGGAAGAAAGCCGCCACGGCCTCTCTGCTCGGCCCGCAGAGGGGCCACACGATTCAAGCCGAGAGAATCCAATGGGTGGGATTTTGACTGGAAATTTAGAGAATTACTGAAACCACCGTGAAAATCATAACAAAAATGCGTTACAAAATGACAAAGCCGAGAATTTTCGGAGTAAAACGAGAAACTTTCGACGAAACTCCTCGAGAAGTGTAATAGTTTCAAAAAGTGTTCGATTTCAAGCGACGAATGGAAGGAATGGATAATTTGTGACACTTTGAAAATTAACGGAAAATAAATAAGATGAGTAAAGCTAGAAACTTTGCTAGAATCAGGAAGTTCTTCAAGGTACATTTTATAAATTTCATAACCAACCATCTAATGCTAAAATGAAGATCATAAAACCCGAGCATGATACAGATCTACTAAAGCTAACAGAAAAAGAGTTTACTTCGTCATATTAAAAACTAAAATCGATACGTAAAATAGCCATAGGGCCCGAATTCCTTAATTGAAAGAATGTGGATTGAAATCTTAGACGGGGTAGGACTCTGTGGCCATCAGAGATTCGTTGCAAGACTCGCGGGCTCAAACACAAACATGACAGGAGAAGGCAGGGAGATAAAGCTGCAAATACCCTAGAAAAACGAGGGGAAATGAATGAAATCCGAGATTAAGGCATGGATTCGATATATTGAAGGACGTACATACTAGCTACTGCTGAAATTGGAATGGTCAAGAAATTGGTTTTGTGATATAGAAGAAAAAAACGAGGACAAAGACGATATTGAAGAAAAAGCTATTTTTAAGACCGCTAAGATGAAATCATAGGTAAATAATCTCGAAGAATATTTTTTTATTAAAATCGATGATAAAGATTCACATTTGCGAAATCTTAAAGATAACGCAGAATAAAAGACAGATCCTTGAGAAAAAATATTGAAAGTGAATGCCAAAGGCAAAAAAAATCAACTTTAAGTGAACATCAAAGACAAAGTGTCAATCAAGAGCAAAGAATTTCAAAAGCACAAAAAACTTCAAAATAAAATCTCAATTCGTACAAATCATCTTCCGACCACCTGGGCACAATCCCCATTTTCCTCATACAAGCTGTACCCTTTTTAGGTATTCCGCTAGAATCGAATCTCTCTCACGCAACCACATGAAATATTTGCCTGCTTCTGCTCATAAACCTTCTTCGGGATTCTCACATTTTCTTCTTCGCAGCCTAATAGAGCCAATCATGCAATTCATAGGGTTAGAAATAGAGCTATGATTCGATAATTTATATAATTTATCAGGCTTGCGATGGAGATGATGAAGTTGGTCTGGGACTAGATATTGAAAATTTTGAATTCGGAATTTAGGGCACTATTTTTAGAGTCGAATATCTTGGACCAAAGGGGTAGCAGTGTTTCGAAAATGTGTTAGATTTGCAAAATATAAATGTGAAATTGGATCATTGATGGTGGAAGTTAGATTTTTATTGAAGGTCAAAACTTTCTCCCGTCTTAGAACTCAATTCAGAGCTGGCCTGAAGGATGCTTGCTTGGTTACAAATGACCAAAGAACTAATTTGAAAATTCTAGAAGACAGAAAATGATTTTGTTAAAATTCTAAACAAAAAAACTCAAAATACCTTCAAAATAAATGCAACTCTGTCCATCTATGGCTCAGATATGATGAATGAATTCCGTAACTATCTCCCCATCAGAGTTGTATATTCTTTTCATAGGGGGTTCTGATTGAATTTACTCGGATACACGATAAACTGGCTTGGATTGAAATGGAAAGAATAGGGGAGAGGGGTTGGCTTGGAAAATAAACCGAACTGAAAAATGGGTAAAGCCCAGTGGCTGGCAGGAAAGCTCTGCAGAGACTCTGTTCCCGCGAAATCTAATCAGGCCCACAAAGGCTCGGTCCCACAGGAGCCATCCATGTTTGGTAGAGACGGGGGAGAGGCGGAAGGAGAAGCGAAAGAAAGACGCGAGATTGTCGCTAACCCAAAACGCGTTCATTAATAAACTTATGTTAATTAAGCAAGGGCTATGTTAATTCAATCCGTGTCCTCCTCATTCTGTGGGATATAAATCTGGAAATTTCAATGGCTAACTACACATGTGTTGGTATCTATTAGATGATCCCGAAAAGTTATTGTTCGTAAAATATTGCAGACTGTGCTCAACAGGTCTATTTGTGCAATTCCAAAACGTTATCGGATAAATTATTATCTATTCAAACAAGCTATTTAAAGATCTCTCATTTTTCATATTCGGTGTTTGCAATTTCTTGCCATAAATTCTCTAATTAGGCTCGTCAAGTGTCAATGAAAAGCATCTCCGCGCCCGCAATCTGCCTGCATAAACACGAACTTTGTGAAGCTCGCGCGAATGAAATTGAAGCAAACAATCCTCAACGTGGAAAGCAATGAAACACAAAAGTGGATCAATTTGATGGAAAGGAGAAAAATGGCAGAAGGGGGCTCGCGATTGACGGCGGAAAAGATGCTGGCCGAGATACGACACTCGCCAAATTCAAGGGGCATTAGATGGGAAGACCAAAAATGGCAAGGGAATGAAAATTGAGATTGGAGGGGGGAAGTTAGATTTCTAGATGGTTCATCCAATTTCCATCAGAATTATATCATCCCAAAAATTGACGAATTTAAGAAAAAAAGAAAATTGAAAAGAAATCAAGAGCAGGGATATAAAGTAGTAGGAATTTGAAGGTTCGATATCATATAACTAAAGTCCGAATTTGAGAGGTTGAAGCTCGAAAGATACTAATAAAAGTAGCAGGTATAAATTAGTATACTCCGTTTTTTTCGAACTTGGATTTGAACGTTGAAAAGTTAAGGTCGGAATTATGATACAATATTTGCGAAATCGCTCAAAGACTACTAATAAAGTAACAGGTATCAAAATTTGAGTCGATCCATTTCGGCTTAACCCTACGCAATTCAGAGCTCCTCAAAAAGACGTTCCCATTGCCTTCAACTGGGGATTATGAAATGCATCAGAAGCTTAGAAAAAGGAAGGAATCATTCAAGAACAAAGAAAGTAAAAATTATGGGAATGCCAAAAATTGAGGGAAGATAAATCGAAGAGGGAATAGATGGCGACATAGAGACATGCGGGATGAAGGCAGGATGAGAAATGGGGGAAATTATAAGGTAAGAGAAATTAATCTTGAAAAATTATTCTTAAAAAATGAAAGCAGGTGGTTAGAATTAGCTTCTTGAAATAAATATTATTTTTAATTGCATAAAATTCAAATTGCATTTCGTTAATTTTTCCTAATATCGGTGAAATTTAGAACAAAATAACGATGGATTTTACAAATATCAATAAGAAAGGAGGCGCGAAGAATCGAGCAATTTTAAATGTGCAAAGAGAAAGAACTGAAATGCAATGAGCGCCGGTATATGAGAAATAAGAAACGCGGAGAAATATGCCTCAGGCCATTAGATATGAAACTGGCAAAACGAACTGAAAATGGAAAATAGAAATGAGCAGAAATAGACCTATTGCTAGGCTGCAGGCACGGAATAAGAAATGGAAGAATTGGATTTGGATGTCGAATATCATAAAAGTAAGGGCCTAGGTAAAACTCTAGTATCTACATACTACTTGGTTTAGATTTTTTAGTCTTAAAATAAAAAATACCATTTTATTGGTAGGTATGATTTAGATAATATTTGCACGATTTAGACTTATCTCTAAAACCTAAAATGAAAAATATGTTAATTTTTACTACAATGAGTAAACTAAAGTCGAAGGATCAGTTAGCATTTCCTTTGTCTCTATTTTCTACTCACCTATCAAAAATTCATGCGGACAAAAGTTGGAAGCAAAGACGAGGTGTAAAAATAAGGTAAAATAGGAAAAGTAAAAATTCAGTCTGTAAATGACGTGAAAAATAAATCTGTAGGGAATAATAACATCAAGATACAAAAATGCGTTAGTAACTAAAATATGGAAATATATACGCCAGCTTTCGGTTCGTTTCTTTGCGCTTTTCCTGCGCAGCGAGAAGACGTCTCGTCTTTCACTAACAAGCATAAGAAATTACGTGAGCCGGTTGGCCAAGTTATGCTTCTTCTCATGAAATGCTCGGCAGCTTTCCCCTTTCTCATAATTTATCTACTTCAAAAACATCGCCTCAGCCCTAATTTGAACCCCTAAGGAAGGTTCTCAATCTCAATTGAATTCGAAATTCGCTAGAGAACGTCTCTTGAAAAGAATTCTAAAAGTATAGGAAAATATCGCGAATATATGAAACTAATAGGTTTTAATTGGGACTATAGTAAAAATATAATTCTACTGGAAAATCAAATTTTATGATAGTCTTAGATTTGATGAGACAAGACAAATTGTGGGATAAATCAAAGGGATTTGCGATTTTACAATCAATCTCATCATTTCTTCTCATTTGCTTCATCTCACCATTAGCTAGACTAGATGCACTAAGAGTTATTACGGTAGTTCGATATGATTAGTGAATATTGACAAAATTCTGCCTCCAAGTAAGAATCGGAACTGGGCCGACCCAAAAATGTAGCTCTCTGCCAACTAAACTATGAATTAGTTGGCTATAGTCAGTTGGTGTCAAAGATATCAATTTCTCTGTTCAATCGCGATTTGCGACAAGCATTACACTCTCGTCGTGAAAACAGCAAGACAAATTTGAGGTCGATCAACTTTATTTGTTGAAAGAGAAATAAAATAATTATATATCATATATGTGGATAAGTGTTACGTATGTTTCATAAAATCCTTGAGGATTTCGAAACTTGAGATAAGATAAAATTGACGATCTTTACGGGAGAGCCTCATAATAAAATTAGATATTACAGAGCTAGATAATAAAATAGAAATCCTAAAAATTCTAGAAATAAACAAAGAATCGAAAGGTAAAATCTATCGGCGGTATCATTAATGAGCATTTAAAATATAAATAAAATAGTAAAGTTTAACAAAACTGAGAATTTAGAAAATATCCTTCAGTTTAGATTTAAAAAAGAAAAACTAACAACTACGAAATATCTCATCACCTTTAAACTCTAAAAACGTAAACATCACACGATTAGCCTTGGCTAAAAATTTCTGATTTAGAAAACCTCGCTTGCCCTATTCCAGAATTTTAAAAGAAAAAGTAAAATAACAACAAGGAAAAAACGAAGTCCTTAAAATAATCAACTCTAATTAACGATAAAATGAGCCTGATTCTAACAATCTAAGGCAATTAATGGAAAACTAGTAATCTACTATATAAAACAGTAAAATGAATAAGATCTGAACAAATTTAGACTAAAGCTAGCCCTGCAACAAGTGACCCTATTAAGAGAGAGTAGAGCTAGATAAAATAATGAAATAAACAAATTCTTACCTTCCCCATATGAATCTATTATTCAGGTTTAAATTCGCCAGTGAAATCTGTATCATCAGGCAGAGGCGACGAAAGGGAACTGCTCAGGAACTAGAAAATTTTCAAATTTAATTTGAAAAAATTCGAAGTTTAAAAATAGCGAAATTTCTCAGAAAATTCTATTCTTTTTATACATACCAAACTTGAACATTTTAAATAAATAAAGAATTTCGAGTTTTTTTTATAAGTCTTACAAAATTTCGAAAAAAAATTAACGATTAGATGTTCATTAAATAAACTAAAAACCAACCAAATCATCTCCCAACAGATCGTCGAACGCATTGTGGTCGCTGAAGGCGATGCCGTCGAGTTCCGCATCGAACAGACCAATGGGCTCGTTGATGTCCGGTAGGGGTAGACTGTTCAGCTCGTCCATGCAGTAGTCCAGCTCAAAATATAAATATTCCAATTTATTATATTTATTTTATTTTCTAAACTATTGCAATGTGTAAAATACTTATTTCTAATTCAGATGAAATTAGAAGTATTTACGATTTGCATAACTTATTTTATAAGGATAAATAATGAGAGAAATAAGCTTGAACTATAAGTCTGATACTTCACACATTACGCTCTAATATTGAAAGCTTAGCAGAAATATGAGTTATCATTCAATGCATTTTGCCAAAAATTCCCTATTGTGAATATCTCAAAATTAAAAAAAAGATATTATTTTGAAGATAAGTAAAAAATTTCAATTACCTCATCCACCGGCTCGGTCTTGATCAGCTCATTGTTCTCTTCATCGTGTTGTTCCTGTCCATTCATGCCGTATTTCTCCTCGTATTTCTCTTCAGCCTTCTCCTCCTCAATTCGCTCATAGAAATCAAAGTCCATATTAGTCTTATAGTTCTCCCACTGAAAATTAACATTTATTCTAATTTGTTTTCTTTCGAATTCTTTACTTCATTAATCCATTCAGGCAATTTGTTGAGAAGTCCCTGGTCAGTCATAAGTCGGAATCTGCCGGAATAACCAAGGGCATCTGAAAATCTTGATACAGTTAAATTGTATAAAAAGAGGAATAATATTCTTTTCAACCAGAAATATTTTTTCAAGGAAATTGCAGTGGCGGCTCAAGTTTAAAACATTTATGATTTTGAATAAAACTTGGTAAGCCTAATTTCGCAAATCAATTTGAATGAAACTTGGCAGAAATTCCCAGTTTAGTGAAATAATATTGCGCAAAATTGCATTAAAAAAGTATTGAAAAATAAACCCACTTCTAATCTTATTCATATTCTCCATCTTCAGCATCAAATTCTTGTCCTTGTTCATCTCGTAGCAAAGCGTGGCGATTTTTCTCAGCTGAAAATTTTCATAAATAAAAATTCTGCTTATTACTAAAAAGTACCTCTTCATCTTCCAGAACCACATTCTGAGCATCGATTTCGTGACCGGAATGATGCAGGCAGCCCTCGATTTGAAGAGTGGAAACTGTGGGGTTTTGCTTGATCTGAAATAATCAACCAAATTGTAAATAAAAATACTAAAATACCCATTTTCCTATTTTTGATGCTGCCTTTTAAAAATAAAAAAAATTACCTTGAGATAAGCCATGCAGTTCCTTCCACATTTGATAGAAGGACGCGGTTGGCGAATGAACTTCTTGTTCGGACGCTCCTTCTGCTCTCCGCTACGTGAACAGGTCAGGTAGTGAACCTGAGAAGTGTCATTTTCCTTATTTGTTCTAATTTTTTAAATTCAACCTGCAATCCCCTGCCCCACTTTTTGGACCCGGAAGACACGACGAATTCAACCGCGTGGGTTTGTCTCAAGGAATCCAGCCAAATCTGAAAGAATTCCAAATTAAAATTTCTATCAAAAAATAAACAATCGGTCGTAAACCACGTACTTTTACATGCTGAATCGAGGATTTAGGTAAAACAAGTGTATTTCATGTTTGAGCATGAATTATTATCATTCGAGTAGTTTTAAAATTTCTAAAAATAAAAAAAATGTAATAATTTAACCTGCAATTCCTCCCGATTGTCGAATGCCCTATGGATGATGGGTGCCTGGATGCCGTGTTCCTTCCACATGTGTTTGATCAACAGAGGACGAGAGTATGCATAAGAGCCACATTCGGAGCATTTTACTAGAAATTAATCATTTAGAACAAGTTTGCTCAATTCAAATCTATGTACTAATTCCAGCAATTTTCCTTTATTTCCCCCCTCGTATCAAAACCATTGTTTCAATCATTTTCTTTCAAATGGAATATATTTCTACCTCCTTTCGGCTTAGTGACTTTCGCAGCCGAATTAGGTGATGGTGGAGCAGTATGTGCTTGTTGCTGACTGATGGATGCAGGACGCAATCCCCTTGCTGAAATCAAATTTATAGTAAATTTCAAATCAAATTTAGCTTTAATCTTGGATTCTATTATTATTTTAGGTCTATTAAATTTTAGGGCGAAATTTCAAAATGTCTGTACCTGAAGTGCGAGGACATAAGTGAGAATGATCATGAAACTGATCTATTTTATGTTTTCAAGTTAGACTTAAGTTATCCTTAGGACTGAGTTTAGGGCTAAGGTTGTATGAATTTGATATACCTGAAGTGAGTGGCCCTGAGGACAGACGAAGTGCAGAGGAGGCTGGCATAGGTGAGGAAGACAAGGTTACGTCGTGAGGCGAGATAATATGACGGTTCAGGGGGAATTGGGCGGTGTTCCGGGAGTAGGGAGTGGGTTTTGAATATCTGAAAGAAACACGTCTTTAATGATAGAATCGTTACACCTCGATGAAAAACATGATTTTACGAAGAAAACATATTTCGTAGGACGATTTGTTTCTATAGAATAGAATAAAATTAGGCATATCTTGTTTTAACGAGATCTATATTTTAAATTTCCAAAAACCCACTGATATTTCTGCTGGTCCGTAATTTTGTAACTGGCCGTCCTCAGCGTCCTTCTGTACATGGCTGATCTGGTGTCTTCTCCAAGTGTCTGTTCGTTGTTCAGAGCGGAAACATTTGGAATTGCAGTGCGCCGCATCGGTGCGAACGTTGGAAAACAGGTTGGAGTTGACTTACTGCAATTCAATGGTTTGAAACAAAAACAAAAACTTCGAAAATTCAAAAATTAAGTAATGTAAATGAAAGTAATAGGGGTTTAGTCATTGTTTTCCCAGCATGCCACTTCGCAAATTCGAACGAGATGATTTTCAGAAAAATCCAAATGTCCAAAATTTTGACCTGATAGTGTTGGTGGTAGCTCCCTGCCTCTTGGTGGGTATTTTCAAAATGTATTTCTGCGAAGCCGACGTCTGCATCCGCATGTTGCTCGTGTGAATGTCGATTTCGTGAGGGACGCGGATCGCTACAGAGGATGACAACTGAAATAAAAATAAATTGCATGGAAAAATCATCAGCATTTTCTCTATACATGTTCGACTTCACGATATGCAGAACAGAAATTCTATGGATATAAAAGCAAAAAAGAGTCACTTTGTTAAGAATATTCAAACGTTTAATTCAAAGATTTTAATAAAATTAAGAAAAAAACTCACATTGCTACTCGTATTCTCTCCATTCACAAAAGACTTGACCGGCTGTTGTCCAAGGGATGAAAACGACGAATTGACAACTGCAGAATTTCTGGAGGTCATTCCGGACAGAGACGGACTCGCTGTGGAGGGAGCTATGATGATGTAGCGCTTCCTGGGGATCACTCGAGAGGCGGTGTTCTGAAAAATCTAACTTTTAGACAAAAAATTAAAGCAAAAATTGTAATGAGCGAGTTCTTTAGTAGGTAATATTGGACAGATTTGAACATATATATCAGACAATTTTTTACAAGAGCTTGTCTTCAAAAGATCTCAATGAGAAGAAGTAATTTTGGGTTTAGTAAAAACGAAACTAAATCACCTGGTAAGGGGTAGCCGAAATGGGTTTTCCATAAAGCGAAGGATACGAACTGAGTGACCTGTGATTCTGGGACAGAGAATGCGATTCCAAGCTCGAATCGATCAGGTCGAACTGAAAATATTTTCATCAATAAAAGTTTTCAAAATCAAAAATTCTATGATCTTCTCGAGAAATTCAGAAATCTCTGATTCGAAATGATTTAGATAAAGAGGAAAGCTATACTAACATTCTATTTGGCTCAAAATATTGTAATAATCATTCATTTGTTTATCTAGTATTTTAGCTCAAAATTTATACAATTTTCAAAAGTCAACAAAATCCTTTACATTTTTGCAATCGTCTTCCTCCAGTTGTTCCTCTTCCAGCTTGATGCTGTCGATGATTTCCTCGTGGAAATGGGCCTGTGCCTTCGACAGACACTCGTCGTTCAGAATCACATCGTCCGAGGCAGAATTCAACGAGCAATTCGAGTCCCGTCTCAGCATCTCCCTTTTACAGATGTTCAGAGAAAAACCCTATAAAAGGGATTTTCAGGGGTACCCTGAAATTTCAGAAATCAGCATAAGAATTAAACGTCATAGAAGGGTCGAAATAGACCGGAATTTCTAATTTCTAGCAAGAATCTAAAAAAACTTGATAAAAGTGACGTGCGCCGGTTTTAGGCCCCGAAAACCAAAGTTCGAAAATATCGATGTGTGAAAAGACACAATAAACGCGGCGAATTTTCAAATGCGAAAAGGGGCAGGAAAAATGAAAATAGCGGCCTAAAATTGCAAATTTCAACTGAATCAAACTCCACTTTGCTTGTTATAAATTTAAAAATAAAGAAAAAACCAACTTGAAAATTAATATTGAAGTGGAGTGGAGTTGAAAAAAGAAAAAAAATTAAAAAACGAAAGTTGAAAAAATGAAACTAGATTTGAAATTGAAAATTGAGCTGCAAGAAAAAAGCAAACTTTGCCAGCTGAAAGCATCCAACGCAACGCAGAAATGCTGCAGTCAGTACTCCGTTCAAAATCAATACATTAAGAAGGAGAAGAGAGTTCATGGAAACGACGACTGAGAGAGAGGGAAAAGAGAAAAAGACAGAGGTGAATGATCAAGCGCAGAAGAAAAGGTATTGACAAGAGTTGAAACTATAGAAAAGGGAGGAGCGATAAAAAGTAAATTTTGAGGTTCAAATTAACGAAATTTAAAGTGAACTTGGGTTTAGACTTGAAATTTATCGAAGTTATTAAGGATAAGTTAGACCTATGAAAGAAGCGAAGTCCCAACCTCGACATAAGTTTCACTATAATCCCGACTTAAAATTTGAAGTTAATAAAATTGAATTTTTGAAATTTACTAAAGCTAAGTAAAACCTAGCCCAGCCGTAAGATATAAAGCGGTAGAAATCAGTGAAGTCCAACTTTAACTTATCTAATTTTCAGCCTAAATTTGAGGTCGAAATTCAAATTTTGAAATTCATCAGAGGTTGAAGTCAACACCCGAAGTGAGATTTTTACAACCTTCAATAAAAAGTTAGACGATTATCAGTCTGGGGATATTTGGACTCAGGCTGGG
>LIAE01010316.1:22659-52942 GCA_002287525.1 Diploscapter pachys
TGGTGAAGGCAAGGAGTGTGAGAAGAAAAAGAGTTAGCAATAGCCTACAAGCAACCATCATCACCGACTACTCGCAAATTTGATTGATTTTTGACAGTCAAGTCAACTCTGACCTTCTCGTTACGATTATCAAGTCGACAGTTGCTAAAGAGTTAGCTGTTAGCTTGCGTAAATCGATACTGGAAGAACCTACATGATTTTAAAATTTCCTAACTCATTTTCAAGCTCAGAACCTCGATAGTTCTTATCTACTGCCCATCCAAACCTATCCGAGACTCCTAAACGCTGCCTATCCAAAGCGATTCATATCTTATTTCTCGTAAACTTTTGAATTCCTCAAGTCTAGATTCAAAATTCAAGGGCAAGAGAGACTCTTCAGCACTTTCTGACTGGATATTTGAAATCAGGTAACTCGATTTGGTCCATCTTCCAAAAATCGTTATGATCCGATATCCCAAACTCGTGAACCTTCTTCTGTCCGCATGGACTGCAGACTGCTGCTGCTGCTGACCTTGCATTTCTTTCTTCTTCTTTGACTCTCTCGATCCCTCCGCTCACTGACCATTTTCTCTTTTTGGTCTGTTTTATTCGCCCTTTCCTTCTCTTCCTCCTTTGCATCTATATGTCTATATATGCATATATGGGTTACAGCCACCCGTCTCTTCTCTCCACCTCTTCTTTACTCGACAGTCTCTATCTCAGCCCACTCACATCTTCTTCCATTCTGTTCAACTGGCATTTCGCCTTTTTCGCGTCGCATCCAACCTTCCATGCCTGTAGCCAATTAGACCGTGATTTCCTCTTGATTTCCACCTTTAGCTGCTTCTTACATGCTTCATTTGCATCATCGATTTGCCACACGATTCTTATCTTTGGACTCATTAGAGAGTGCGCTGGCTACTTTTTCTGTTGGTTTTGCGTGTCGTTAGATTAGATCTTCTCCAATAGTTAGTCCCAGGACGCACCTTCTGGGCGGAATCTCGGTCGCCCTTTCCGTATCATCAGCCTGACAGTGACCCGATCCAATCGAATTCCCCATCGCATCGATTTCATCCCTACTTTTACCTAATTTCCATTCTTGTAATTCCAGCTTCAACCTTATCCGATGAATGAATCTGCGTGTTTTCAGCGCGTCTTCCGTTTTCGTCCTAAATTCTCACGCTCTCATTCTCCTTCTGTCCTCGCTTCCGATTGCAATCGGCTCGGTAATCCATCCACCATTTTTTCCCATTTCATTCCAGACCTGTGTTGACCATTTCCAATCCATTTCGTTTCATTTCTTCCCAATTGGCTTTTATTGACGCGAAGCCTCGAGCGATAAGCGAGAGAAATATTACATATTGCTTTCGGCCGACGTGTCTGTAGCCACAAATCATTATATTTTTATTCAATGTATCCTGATCTCTTTGTATGTGTATCGCAGATCGATTTTTCTCGTATAATATTCCTCTTTTGCAGGAAACAGTCATTTTTCTTCTTTTTTCCTTACACTTCTCCAATAATCGCTTATCAGCTGGCGAGCTTATTTTTCAGAGCCAATTTCTAAAAATTACACCAATTTTCCTTCAAAAATGTTCCATCTTGTTGACAATTTTAACGATTTCTCCGCCATCAATTCATGAATCTCATCTAATTTCCGAAATTTTCCAAATATTTCTGCATCATTTCCAGTCATAAAGCAGGCGGAATTTTCCGCAGTTCTTTTATCGAGTGATTTGTTGCCATTAAATCATTATTCACTTCTCATTTCGATGCTTCCTTCGCGCGAAGAGTTGTTTTATGGTTCATTTCGCTAAGAAAACTTTCGCACGTCTCTCTCGAATTTTATTACAACAAAAAGCAGCAGCAGCAGAAACAAAAATGCTTTGCTTACAGTCTTGACCCTCTTCCATTTGCCTTGTTTCTCGTGTCAAATAAGCTGTCTCAGGTCGTGCTGCAGAGCGAGTGACATTTGACCTCAGGGCACGGGAAGTTTTCTGACAGACAGTTGTTAGCAAACTGCAGCTCAAGTTGCCCGCAGTCTATGATCTGAGCACAGATATCCACCACTGTTTATCATATCATTGAGAAAACGAAATATTATGTTTGTATCATATCATATTCATATCAATTCCCAACATTCTCAATCGATAGCCCTGCGGCAATCTGTCTTCCACACTGTCTGTATGTCTCATGTCTTCCATTCTTGTCATTGCAAATGCCTAATTTCTTCCCCATCTGCTTGTCTAGTTCTAGACATCCCCTTCTCTCCCTATTCCTAATTCATTCGCAATTCACTTCTTCACGCATCTCGTTCCTTCCTACCTACGAGTATCTTCTTCAACCTTCTCACATTTTCACGTACATTGCAATTCTGATGTTCTAGCTGAGTGTGTAATTCTGGAATAATTCGTCTGAAGTCAATTTTTTATCCACACTTCCAGCAAAATTATCAAGTATTCCAAATTCATTTCCCATTTTAGTGCACCAAATTTGAGCGTCTACCCAAGCGAAAGTAGTGTCTATTTTCACTGGTTTTCTTCGATTGTGGTTCATTTTTTCCGAGTTGATCCACTTACCGAACTGTGTCATGGTTCTCTTCCTCTCCTACTCTCTTATTCCTCTAGTTCACCTTCTTGCTTACTGCAGTTTTCCCCTTTCTTCGTTTCCCGCCTTTCTGCAGTTTTTGCTCGAATTGTGGTGGCTATTTCTACCCTTGCTTATTTTTCCAATGCCAATGGCTACTCCTACTTCAGATACCTACTTTGTGCGCTACCGCTTTTTACGCCTATCTTCACTTTTTGTCAATCATTTCCTCTACAAATTGCCATCTACGGGCGGATTCCATTTATGATGCCTCAATAGCTTCCCTTCCCATCCGTAAAACTTGCCTCCATAAATGTTTTATGAATCGTTTTGAGATTCATAGATTTATTAGGTATCTCATATAGTCAGAGTCTCTTAGCCTCTTTAGTCAGACTACTCGAAGAGAATAACGGCACACAACTTTGCTATAAGTCTGCGTGTAATGTCAACAATATGCACTTAGATTCTTTGATTCCGAATCGAATAATAAATGGTACGCAGCCGTGCTGGTCATTCAGTTTCTTGAGTACTTCTAGAGGATTTTTCATCCTCCTTACATCGACAATGGGTCCGACTTCATGACACTGATGACCAGTATCAATGCCACAAAATTTGATTTAGGATGACGTTTGTCTCCGAAAAATCTCCATTGCCTATTTCAATTCCATCCCCTAATTGTCTCGATCCCTTGTTTGTTCACTTTTTGTCACACCTGTGGCTTTGTCTTTCGACAGCCAGAAAAGTGAGTGGCATCTCCGATTACTGCGCGCCTGGAGACTGATGAACAGACACAGAAACACGAGCCAAGAGCCGAAACAGCAATCAACGACTCATTTTGAGTCACGCTTCATGCGAACAGTTGGAAGCTCCAGCTCATAATTTGGTGCGATCTTTTGAATGTACCGTAAAAATCTCAGTAAATCTCACAAGTGCTGCTCGAAGATGTTTCCTTCTTTCCTTATTGACACCACTCGTATAATTCTTTCTCTCGAGAGTCATAGAGAAGACTTTGAGATTGTACTTTACTTTTTTGGGTTTACAAGAGGATCAGCCCTAGATTGTAGGGGTTGAGCGGAAAAAGTGAGCGTAAAACTATAAGGAGCTGCTCAGAGGAAGTGAGTATGCAGCAAAGAGTAGAACTGACTGTCTGCCTGTCAGTATCTCTACTGTAATCACTGACTCTCGGTTTATTTGCCGAGTTCTGTTTTCGTGTCTCCAGTAGCTGCTTGCTCCGTTTCATCTCATCATCTGTCGAATTGATTATTGACTGTTTTGGCGTCCGCGGCGGGTCCCCCTTCGCCTTTTCTCCATCCTCTTCATTAGACTATTCCATCTCGCTCCTTTTCTTCCCTTTCGTTCGTTCTTCATGCAGAATGTGATTCATTCGCATTTACGAGTGTTTGTATTCCGTTCTCTTCCCTTCTCGTGCGGCTCCAACAGAACACAGCGCGCCTCAGCATCATGCCTTGGGCCTTGCATCATTTCTTATTCATCTTCCCCATTTTTAGCAACAGCCGCAGGCCCTTTTCTAAAAAGTAGTCCTTTTATGCAGATACCTTCTTCTGACTGTCCTTCTTTGCTGTTTGTTTATCACCATTTCCGATTGTTGAACATTCGAAAATCGTTGCATTCAATCGTAAAAAAATAGTTTTGAATTCAAAAGCGAAAGTTTGTGCATCCGAAAATCACCTGACTTACAGGCTTTGTGCTTCCGCGACATTCAGCCGCCGAAATCAGGCCGTACGATCGTCAAAATTCGTCAGCAACCGCTGGGGTTGCATCCAGACAACAGCCTATCCCCTGACTAAATTATTCAAACTACTCGACGAGAGATAAAAAGGTAAGAATTTCACGAATAAAAACAATGTAAAAATTGGATAATTAATTTTCGTGATTCTGTATAGATTTTTTTTGTACAGAATGATGAACTTCTTCAAACAAATAAAAATAAACAATTAGACTAAAATGAAAAAGCAATGAAAAATAGCAAGTGTTCGTGGAAACGCGTAAAATCATTGACTTCGTTGATTTCATTTTTCCTGACATTTTTGTCATTTCTCCATTTTCTCTGCCACTTTTTTCGAATTTTCAATTTTCTCCAGAGTTTCTGTCAAAGTTTTCCAAAATTTGCTTCGACTTTTCATGATTTTGTTTTCCAGAGGCTGCAATACGGTGCAAAATGAGTCGGCTGCTGATGGAATGCAACTACATGAAGTCGAACAACCACAACCCTGATGTGAGCATCAATGACCTGGTCGGTTCGGACGTCGAGCACCATTCGTTCCACCCACTGCCTCTACCCGTCCTCCCAATGCCCATGCCCGTCATGCTCAACCATCTGCACGCACCGCCCATCTACCACAGTCCAGAGATATACTGGCGACCAGGTATCGTACGACAATTCTGAAAAGATATTCCAGAGAGAAATGAAGAGCAAATTTTCCTATCAATTCTATCCTACCACTTGTACGTTGGAATGTTTTTTTGCGAATGACCTACCATATTCAGAAAAATTAGCTTGGGGATTTAAATTTTAGGATTCATTAACGTTTTAATCCCAAGGTTAATTTTAAAGCAGTATTAAAAACTATGAAGCTGGTTTCAGGCAACGTCATCGTCTCGCCAGCGAGGGACGAGTACTTCATCACCAAGTTTCTGGGAAAGGTACGTTAAAATTAGGTTTTTGCAGAAAAAACTTTTAAAATTCGCATATCAAGAATCATAAATTGTCTTGTTTTTTTTTAAAGAATTGTCATCTGAGTTGTGACATCAGGTTTCTTCTCAAAATAACTTGAAAAATATGTTTTTTTTCTGATAATAACTAATGGAAGAAGCATCGTAAAACTGTATGTGCGCGTGTTCTTGGTGTCACATTTGCTTTCTCTGATATTGGGCTGTTTTCTCAGGCTAATAAAGAAGGCGAATGGGGTTTTGGAAATGAAGAAATGAAAGGAACATGGCTGATTGCGTGTGGGGAGAAAGCAGGTTCATTCAGTTTTGTCCAAGGTCATTTGTTCTGATGGAAATCTAGACGATTTTGGTTATTGGCAATTTTGTCACATGGCTTATCTCATTATGCAGAATTTTATGGAAAGATTGAAAATTCGTAAAATTCTTCATTTCTTCGCTTTTCTAATAGTCATTTGGCAATAAAACATTTAAAAATGGTAATTATATGAATTTTCTTATAGATTTTTTTTAAAAATTTATCCATTTTTGGTTCAAACTCTGCATTTCAAATTTCAATAATTCTGCTGATTGAGTCATTGTTGTACTCTTACCATTGCCATTCAATGTTCTGTGTTCTGTCTGTCAGCCAAACCAGTTCCTGTTTTTGAATAGGAAAGAGTGAGCGAATCAGGAAAAGCATGAAAAAGAGACATATTCGATTGCAAAAATGCAAAAAAATGAAAAAATGAATGGGCCTCTGAATATCGATGCACAGGGGTGTTCCATTGCCAACAGAGGAAAACCGTGATGATATTTGACAATGTGGAGATTCAAATGAAAAAGTTAAGAAAATGAAAGATCAAAAATGTTTGAGGAAAAATAATAATTAACATTAAGAACTTCCAAAGTTACCTTTAAAAATTAAGAAAAAATAAAAATCGATCATTTTTCAGGGAGGCTTCGCAGAGTGCTACAGCGTGCGGACGCGACCGTGCGAACGGGACTTCGACTTCGCGATGAAAATCATCGACAAGACGCGCGTCAAAGACGTCTCCCTGTCCAAGATCTACAGGGAAATTCGGTTGCACGGGTAAATAAATTCTAAAAAAAAGTTTCTAAACAAGTGCACATTTTTTCTCTTTTCATTACTTTTTGGATTGTGCCTTTCAAAACTATCTTTGAAAAGTAGCAAGAATTTTATAAAATGCTCAACTTCTCTGTATGAAAGCTTGTCGTTTACATTCTGATTCATGCTCTTTTAAAATTACTTGCGAAGATTTATGAGTGATTGAAAACTCTGGAATTTGAGCCACACGGACCACCCGAACATTGTGAAGCTGTACAAGTCGTTCGAGGACGAGCGGCACTTCTTCCTACTCATGGAGCTGTGTCGCGACGAAACGCTCCTCTGCCTCATCAATCGGTCCGAAGGAAGTGGGTTTTTTTTTTAATTTTAATACAAATCTATTCGAGGTTTGAAATTCCGAATTTTTGAAGTCGGAACACGAATTTCTGAAATCAGATTTCACTAAAACCTTGCTTTAACCTATCTTTTACTACATTCGACCTTCAAAATTCGCGTTAAATCGATCACGAATTTTCGGGGATTCGTCTCAATTGTTATCTTCGCCTTCGTTTATGGAGACGATGTGCGACTTTTAGCGCATTAGGAATAGGAATTGAGAGAAAATGAGAGTGAAAAGGGGAAGTCATTAATCTTTCTGTCTTTAGAAATGAAGGTAGAGTGGCCCATATAATGAACGGTTCTGATGAGAAGGAAAAATAGTCTTTTATCTCTCGTTATTATTCGGGGGTGGAGGGGAAAATTAGGAGGAAACGAAGGGAAAATGAGTAGGAATAAATGGGAACGTTTGGGAACGAAAGTGGAAATAGAAGGGAAAGATTAGAGGCAGCACAAACATAGCCCCACGCATGCAAAGGTCCTCGCATCTGCATTCAGAATGAAAGAGTTGCAAGGTCATATCAATAAGTCGGAAAGCATAGAAAAGGGAACGCATCATACTATTTTGACAGAGGTGAAATTTGAAGAAAAAAAAATCAATTTTGCAAAAATTTGTAGGTTTTAGGTGGAAAAATCATACTATGAATTTTTTCTAATGATTTTTACATGCAAAAAGTTTAGATTGTGAAGTTTTTATGACCGACAAATATGATGGGATAAAAAGTTACAACCACATTAGCCCATTCACTTTAGTGACTTTGATAATTGGCATTAGGCTAATCCGAACTTTCCCTCTTTTATGCAGAATAATGTAGATTAAATCAAGAAGTACGGGTTACAGCGCGCATTAATAATGTTAAAGTTTTTAGGTAGCTATTGATTTTATTGGGCGTTTTTTGGAAGCTATGTTTATCAAACTACAGGAAATTAGGGAAATATTTGTTGTTATTTGGCTTCCGAAATTTTTCGAAGAATTGATTGTTTGGTCAATGAAAGCTCGATTTGGCTTTTGGATCACAAAGGAAAGAGATAAGAGGGTATGATATCTCATATTTGTCATATCAGGGATGTATCAAATCCATCAATCAAATTTTCCTTTATCCCCCAAATTTGTCTGCCTTTTCACGGCCTTTGCAGAATAAAGGGGTCTATTTGTCGATGTTTGCTGATTGTCTTTCTTCTTTCTTTTTTCTTCTTTTCTGCTCCAAATGAACGTTCCCTATCTCCTTTGTACGATTCGGTCTGTTTTGCATATCGATTTTCTCGACAAATGAGAAATGGGAAATTGTTTGAAGGATCGATTAGAAGTGAAGAAGTTATACTTGTGGTCTGAACTAAACTGAAATGCAAATTTAAAGAAAGGAAAAGGTTTGAGAATTATGTTTGACACTATCTGAGAAATATAGGCTAACACTATGACAAGATTCATGAAATAGTGAAAGATCAAGGGAAATCTCATGAAATTCAAAGTCTTCTCTGGCGCTGCATATTGTTAATCCCATTCACCCGGATTAGTCTGATATTCGTCGATTGAAAGTTTCATCAGGACATGGGAATTGGGATAAGGGAAATTATGCTTTGAAACGTTTGAATAGCAATAATTTATAGGATAAATTATGAGAAAAAGATAAAAAATAAGATAATTTGAATTTCAGGAGGCCTACCCGAAGTGATCAGCGCAGCCTACATGCGGGAAATATTGTCGGCGGTGCAGTACCTGTTGGCCAAGAGGATTCTCCACAGAGACCTGAAGCCTGGAAATGTGTTCATCGGTAAATTCGATTAAAGAATAATGTTTAAGCAAAATAAAATGAATGGCTGAAATTTTTGATTTATATAACAAAGACGAACTTTTCAGGGAAAAATGGCGGAGTGCGTCTGGGCGACTTCGGACTCGCAATCGAAATGGAGCAGGCCAACCCACACAGCTTTTCCGGCACGCCGAATTATTTGGCGCCTGAGGTTGGAAATTTCTGATTTGTCTTCATTTTGGTTCTCCCAAAAATGAGAGCAAATTCTTCAAAAATATGGCAAATGTTCTTTTAATGATATGATAAATTTCTTCATTTTGGAATTTTGTTCTACTTCGAAAATGACGATTTACTTAATTTTTAGATCCTGAACAAGAAAGGCCACTCGGAGAAAAGTGAAGTGTGGGCCCTGGGCTGCACGCTCTTCTGCATGCTCACTACCAAGTATTTTTTTTTGAAAATTTCAATCTAGAATCGGTTTTTCTGGAAATTCTAAACCATGAAACATTGACTCATCTTCATTCAAGTTTACAAGGTAGCATTCAAGTAAAATTTTGAATTTTATGAAAATAAACTTGCCAAATCTAGGATTAAATTAACCGTTTTTAATAGGTGATGTTTTTAGACCGCCCTTCGAAACAGACCACCTGGAGAACACATACAAGCGGATCAGGCAGAACGACTACTCCTTCCACAAGCATCCCTACATCTCTAAGACGGCGAGGAACTTTATCGCCAAGTAAGTGGAATTTTCAAAAGTTTTGTAAAAAAAATAGTCAATTTTGAAGAAAACTAGTAAAATCTATCAATTCGCCTTGTAAAAATGAGGAAATTCGAGAATGATGAAATATGAGGGGAAAAATTATAGTTGCCTCGAGCCCGACCCGATTCTGCGTCCGACTGTCAACCAGCTCTTCTACCACGCCTGGATGGTGCAGTACCAGAATATGAGCAGGTGAGAATTTTCAAAATTGAAAGATTAGAATATTTGAATGCTTGAATTTTGCAGGACGAAGAGTGTCAACGACATCCGCCACGATCACACGGACATGCCACCGGGAGGACACTGGTCCGTGCCCATGGGTGATATGGTAGGAGAATTTTATCTGAACATCTTTTTTTTTCAAAAATATGCAAAAATCTATTTTCTTCTATAGAGATGCCTTGACCTAAATCTCTGAAAGAATAATTCTCGAAGTTTCTTGCCTCAGAAAAAGTCATAGCTCTTACGCTTGGGAAAAATACGTAAAGTCGTTTGCATTTCTGATAAGTTTAGATTATTCCATCTACTGTCTGAAGATCTTATAAGAAAATCAAAATTTTCTGTAATTTGCAATACTTAATGATTTTTTTCTAGAACAAAAATTGCAGATGGACCTCCCCTGTCTGGAAAACGTAATGGGCATGCAGATTGGCGATGAGGAGTTGCCGTACGAGAGACGTATCACCATGGCCGTGATGAATGGGATGAACGGAGAGAGCGTCCAGGAAAGGGCTGGCTGGATTCCCGTCGCCAAGACGCGACAACACAGACAGAGGGCACTCAGGCCCAAGAGCAGCATCGACATTCGACAGGCAGTCAATGGATATGCGAACGAGCGGAACCCAGGCGGCAGGGGGACTCCCAATAATTTGCTCGCAGGAAATCCCGACACGGGGGTGAGAATTTCAAAATTAAGGACTAAAATTGAATCTTCAAAAAGTAATAAGTATGTTGATGAGAATTATAGACAAGATTTTAACTTTCTAGAGTCCCGAATTTTAGAATTTGAAAACGGAAATTCTTTTAATGCGATGCTAGATCTCAATTAAGAGATTGAAGAAAAACTTTCTTTTTTAATTCAGAGATTTTGGAATTTTTTGAGTTTTCAAATATTTGGTAAAAATGTGCTAGATATATTTATGAAAGAAAAATTCAGGAGTTTTAAAATATGAGTTTTGAATTTTTTAGTCCGGCCGCCTCTTCACAGCCCGCTCACAGGACTCTGGTTTCGGCTCAGAGACAGACATGTCGCGAATGGCCACCATGGATCACGCCCTCCATCAGATTCTCCACGACGTTAATTCGTTCTTGAGTGAGTTCAAGAATTTATTGATTTTTTAAAACATTTTTCCGACCTCAAAAATTCTGTATAAGATGCTACTTTTCGGGAGAGTCAAAATTTGAATTGACTTTTGCATTAAACATTCGAATGAAAATGAGCGATCCAAAGTTTACTTAGTTGAAATGTGCCGAAAAATAGATTAGACCCTATTTTTGGAATCTTAATTTCAGATTTTTCCCTCATTTTTAAAGTTTATCGATTTTTTAAGTTATTGATTTCCAGACGGCAAACTGGTGGCAGAATACGGTCAGCCCCCTCATCTGTTCGTCTCGAAGTGGGTGGACTACTCGAATCGGCGCGGTTTCTCCTGCAAACTGCTCGACGGCACCGTCTGCGTCAAGTTCAACGAGGGCTCATCGCTCAGTTATATGTGAGTTTTTTTTCGGAAAATTTCACATATTAGAATTTTTATGAAAAGTTTTAATTTTAAGAAAACGTGTCATCTTATATCTTCGAAAAAAAATGCAAATTCGCCAAATTCATTATTTTTTGTGAAGAAAGCTTTGGATTTGTGAAAATTTGAATGATTTTTTGAAACTAAAATATTGATTGTTTACTTTTGAATTCTAGGAAAGGCTCGAACTATGTGACCCACGTGAGCTCGCCGTTCTCAACTCTGCACGTCAAAAAGTTGGAGACGCTGAACAACGACCAAGCACTGCTCAATCAGTACAAGGTTGATAGATTTTTACTAATTTTTTCAAACCATAAAATTATGTTCTTTCCTTTCATAAGAAATTTCCCATTCTTTGTAAAGTCATAACAATTTTGTAAATTCTTAATATTAAAAAAAATTTAATTAAAATTAAAATTTTCAGATCCTGTTGAGTTACGACGAGTACATGGAGAAGGAGTTGGCGACTAACGGGTGCGGTCCTTTGCAACGGCTCGACTCGGACGGCGCGTCCACTGCAACGTCTTCCACGACCCACTCGCCTCATGCCTCTCTGTCCCCGCACCAGCCAGGCAGCTCCAGCCCTTGTCCACCCAATTCCGCATCACCATATTTGATCTTCCATTCATTGGTCTCCGGAAAATACCTTTGCATGATCTTCAACGACTGCACGGTTCAGGTAAATTTAAAAATCCTAAAACAAATAATTCGGAAGAAATCATAGAAAATGTAGAAGTTGAAAAATTTTGCAAAAAAAATCGGAAAAAATATATTTTAAAAATTCTGAAAGAAATGTAAAATTAAAAAGTGCAGGTAAACCTGATGGACTGTCGCAAGAAGGTGATTTTCTGGCGCGAGATGGTCGACAGCCAGGACGCACTGCTCAGGGCCACCGATCAGCCGGAAATGATTGTAAATTCATTTTTATTTTGTCATAATTGTTCTTTTTTCAATTCTCTATTTCCTTATTTTGAAGATCAATGCGAAAGTGGTTATTTTTAGGAATCGAATTAAAAAATAACGTAGAACACTTTCTAAAACATCGGTTTCCAAAAATTGAAGATCTCTATAAAAGGCTAAAATTATTATCGTGCTTGTCGCTGGAAAGAGCGCGCTCCAATGAGAAATGGATGTTATCTCTTCTTTCACCTGTTATTGGGGAGAAAGAAGAAAGAGGGAAAAGCACTCATTTCGCATTGGAGTGTACGCTCTTTCTAGCAACAAGCACGATATGGAAGATGATCAAATTCTCAAATTATCGATTTTCAGCCCCTCACCGCAGTGTCGGTGATCGACAACGCGTCGAACACTTCGGAGTCGTTCATCCTGATGCCACTCGAGCTGTTCGTCACGCGCAAGACCATGGGCAGGAGCAGGGCCAGGGTCGGCGAGCGGGTCAAAGTCAAGTAAGTCATTTTTCTCATAAATTTTTAAGAAGATCAAATTTTATTACAAATATGTTATTTTAAAATGAAAATTCCTATTTTTAATTTGTAAATTTCTAGACATGTTATTTATGCTATTTCCTATAAATTTTCAAGAAATTACCTTTCACTTCAGGGATCGATATTTTCAGTGGACTTTGATCAATTTTTGAATTTTTAGTCTGATGAAACCTATCTCGGAAGCAGTTTCGGCGATAAACCCTCAGACCTTCTCCAGGAAGAGCATCTACACGACCGAGTGCTAGGCTGGATTTCGAAAACGTTTGCTTCACCCCTACCCTCAAAAATTCAAAATTCTACCCCCTCTTTCAAATTACCCCCAGCCATTTAAAACCATGTGCCGTTTTTCTTAATTATTTATTCATAGAATATTTTTTGGAATTTTAAAAGCTAGCTTTTTAACTTCAATGTTACTTGGACTATTTTTGAATTAAAATAGTATGCGGAAAAATACGATCCTTTTTGAAATTCCTAGAACTTATTGGATGACTAAAATTATTCGTCGCCAACATTACATGCTACTTTCAATTCTCTTCATTTACGGGCCCCTAGATCAATTATTTTTTGAGAATATCGGATTATTTCACTTAATTTCTCTACTTATTTTGGCCATGACCTGAATCTGCCAATTTTCCTATTTCGAGTTAGTCTTTATTTTCAAGCGTATGTGAATCTGATCTGTGAATTAATTTAAATTGTGCTGTATCTAAAAGTAGGTGTTTATTTTGCAGTTTTGGGAAGTTCAAAAAATTTTCTAATTCAGGAATTCCTAAAATTGAGAACTTTCCAAATTTCGTCTATTTTCATTCTATCTTTCAAAGATAATGGTTTTTCTTCGATCATCTCAAAATAGTTGATTTTATTCTTTCATTATCCAGATCACTACTATCCTTCGTGTGATACGTGGTAGATATATTATATCTGTTCTTTATTTTGGCGGGTTTTCCACTTTCATTCAATTATTTTCGATCGACAAAACTTGAACATATACGCTCAATTGCTAAATTTTAGCTTTAGAGCAAACTCTTAAGTTTCTGTCGACTTTTCTGATTTTCTTCTTTCGCTTCGTCTCAGGAATCAGATGCGTTTTCTCTAATTCATGACTGTCATTTGTCTAACAAAACTTTCATTGCCAATCACCCCCATTGACCTTTATCTGTTTATTTATCATCTCCTTACCAGACCTGGATCGAATTCTGAAAATTCCGAGAACGGAATTCAAAGATCTTAGAAATTTAGAGCTCTGTCCAGCTCTGAGTTATTTATCATCACTCCTTTCTCCATCAAATACAGGTCCTCTAGTCATATCCTGCAGTCGTCCATCAACAGAGTGATTTTCTTCGATATTATTATATCATCATTTCTAAAATAGGCAATCCCTATTTTTGTTATCTGAGCCAACTTCAAAATTATAGAGACTGCAATCTAATTTTATTAATTCTCCGACTTAGGCAATATCAGGCTTATTCTAATTTTTCGAGAATTTCCAAAAGAATAAGCCTGAAGGGATATTTACTTTATCTAAAAGTTCATTTGGGGTAAAGTAATGTATTCGCCTTGTAGTGTTGTTTTCCTAATCTGAATATAACCAGAAAAATAAAATTTGTT
Source organism: Diploscapter pachys (assembly GCA_002287525.1). Taxonomy (NCBI): domain Eukaryota; kingdom Metazoa; phylum Nematoda; class Chromadorea; order Rhabditida; family Rhabditidae; genus Diploscapter; species Diploscapter pachys. The sequence goes on from LIAE01010316.1 coordinate 36,660, forward strand.
TGAACTCAAAAATAATAATTTTATTAATACCAGACTGAATTTTTTTCCTTATTATTTTCCAAAGGAAACCTGAAAACACGCGATTTCAAAAATCGGCTTGATACAAGTATCAAAATAACGAACTGAAAGTGAGATGACAAAAAATGGTATTCGTAAAATTTCAAAGCAATAAATATAAACAATGAAGAGGGTGAAAAGAGTAAAAATCTGAACAATTTGATTTGGTTATTAGAAGGAATTGGATTCCTAACAGGATAAAAATGACGGAGAAAAGAGCATTGCCAAAATTCAATAGAACTTGGTGAAAATGAATATTGATTAGGATGCCTGTCAAAGGATGATCAGAGCATTTACAGGAAAACAGGCAGTAAATTTTCAGAGTAGATTCGTTTCACAATGAAAGTGAGGGTATTTTGTAAAAGTCGCCCATTATTTCTATTTTGATATTTCTCAAAAAAATGGGCGACTTCTGAACAAAAATAAATAAAAGACTTCGAAAGTCAGTGAAATCGGAATGTGTAAATATAAATATGTTGGCAAAATGTACACGTAAAAATGTCGGCTCGGATAAATGAGTAGAATTTTGAAAATTTACATTTTTAGGGAATAACTACTGGTAGGGAGGGAATTAGTGAAGTTCGCAGAAAAATGTAATACTCATGATTTTAGAGGTGATTGAATTTTTGAAAAGTGCACCCATTTGAAAATCTCGAAGAAAAATGCTGAACCTTTCAAAATTAAAAGTCAGAACCTCACCTTTGAATTAGACGTGATTGCGAAGTGAGGTGCGCTTATAGAGAGGGAGGGAGCGCTGAGCGGTGGCCGGCAGAATGGGCTCGTTCAGAACTGCGGGCGGAGAGCCACGCCACGGGGAGGGCTGGGACTCCTCGGACTGGAACTGCGACTGATCAGAAGAGGTCTCTTCGGGCAGGAACTCTTCGGAATGTCGAGAGGAAGTCGCCTCATCCGAATTTCCCGAGTCTGGAAATCGGAGAATTTTGAAGGCTTACCCAATTTGACGAGTTTTAATTGCGCGTGTGAAAATTGAAAATAGTCCATTTTTGGCAAATTCATTCATTTATGAAGAGAATAATGTAGAAAAAGAAGAAGGTGAACTTTGAAAAATCCTATGGAATTCTATTTTTCAAGAGATTTATACACACGGAAGTGATTGGGAGAAGATTTTTAATTCTCATGCTTTAAAATGTTTTTCCTACCTGCAGATCCCGATTCCGAACTAGTGACCGTTCTGGTTCCGCTCTTCGTTTCGGTACTCAATCTTCTGGAAATCATTCTTTTGGAGTTTTAGAAAATGACTTTTTCAATGTTTACCTGATAGCCTGGCGATGCGTCAGCTGTCGCGACCACACTGGGTTCAGCGCCAACTCAACCTTCGGCACGTACGGGCAGTAGCTGAAAGAAAAAAACGCTAAATTCTAAAATTTCAGAAAATTCAATCTTCTTCAAGTTTCCTATACCATGTGAATTTTATAATTTCAGGATTTATGGACCTGGCTATTTTCTATATTCTCTAGGAGGTGATTCTTCGTATTTTTTTATTTTCAAAATTTAAAAATAAACCCCCTACATCTCTGTGTGATTGTCGTATCCGGTGGCTCCGCAAATGCGACAGGGCGCGAGATTCATCAGCACGGCGCAGTTGTGCTTCGTGTGGCCGACTGAGGGCAAGTTGACCTGTTTGCAGTAGCCGCACGACTGGAAAATCGATATCGAATATCGATTAATTGATTTTAGTAAAAAAAAAAACCCACCAACTTGAAGTTAGACTCCGAAGGAAAATGGTGGCGGAACGACGCCCAGTAGACGACGACTCCATTCGACCTAAAGTAGAAAAAAATGAAATTATGATCTTTTTAAATTTCGAAAGTTGATTAAAAGCTCAACTTCAAATTTAAAATTGAAACAATTAACTTCAGCACAAAATTCGATAGAAAAAGTAAACTCCAAATCAAAAGTTGAAGTTGAAGATTTAAAAGAAAAAAAATAAGAAGATCGGACCTCTTAAAATCGCGCATTGGGTAGTGGAAAGTGCCGCTCTGGTAAAATTGGTTGTAGGACCGCATCGCGTCGAAATCCGAGAATTTAGAATTCATTTCCGAGCCGACGGAGCAATGCTGAAATTCTTTAATTTAAAAAAATCGATAAAAATGAGAAAATGTGAAAAATCACCGCTCTGCAATAATAAATTCGAAAAATGATAATTTTGACAGTGAAAAACGCAAGTGGCTGTTTTTGATGACTCGATTCATTTCCGTTTTTTTTCGATTTCGATCTCGCATTTTTAATCGACATGTTGATTTTTGGTAATGGTGATTTTCTTGTACAACTCCTTGAAATTTACCTATTTGAGGTAGAGGTTAATGCACAGAGGCAATGAAGTGATATTTTCACGCAAGCTCATTCGTCTTTTTCACTGTTTTTGCAAAACTGTTGGTAATGAATCTTGATTTCAGCTCAGTGGCAATGCATCCTGCTTCGCTCACTCCGATGGAGCAGGTCCACGTCGAATTCGACAGCAGAATCTCCAAGCTGCTCAGTGTCTGCCACGTTTTCATTCACTTCTGTAGGTTTTTGTTCGTTAAAAGAGAATGCCGAATATTCCTCCTTATTTTGAGACAGCTTCAAAAAGTTTGATTTGCCAAATATAATTCCATCGACCCCTTGTAGGTATTGCCCTCTTTTTTATTTCTCCATACTGTTTCTCAGAAAGAGGGTGGTAACTATATTGTGTCGGATATAGGGAAATTGTTCAGATTCTATCCAAAATTTTTATTTCCAGGCTGGTTCCTGCTGCCTCTGATCATCTTCATCTGGTACGATCCGGAGGCCGCCCTCAATCCCGGCCTCAGTAGTCTCTTCTTCTGGTTCCTCATCCTCTCGGTTAGTTTTTCGAGCGAAGTATAAAAAATTAACCTTTCGTAAATCTTTTTTCTTTTTTTTAAATTTGCCCTTCAAAGAAATTCACAAACTCTTCTAAATAATGAAGGACGAATATTTGCATTTCTTTAAGATTATAATGCATTTTAAGGCTGTGGAGTCGATTGCTCTGACCGTGTCCCTGTTCACTTGGAAGTTCGGGCTGTACTTGACCTGCCTTCGCGTCTATGTAGCCTCGAAGATGGCCTTCCTCTGCTTCGCGGCCTATAAGATGCTTACCAGCGATGAGAGAATCGGTAGGATTTGAATCTATTCAGTCATTATCCCTTGTAATCAATAAACTTATTTTTTTCTTTGTAATCTGAAGTACAACTTCTGATGTGCATTTCATTCAGAATAAGGTGATTTAATTTCATGAAATTCGTATTTTTATTTCAGTCGGCCTCATTGAATGCAGACTGAAACAGCAGGGCCTTGACGACTTGACATACGGCATCGTCCACATCAGTGTTCTTCTCCTTTACCTTTTCAGTGGGATTTTTATTCATTTGACACGGGCTTTTTTCGCTAACAACCAGAGAAAGAGCTTATGTGTTGAAGCGTCAGACGCGCAGAGAAGAGGCTGGCAGAAAGCCTTGACCTCATTGCCAGCAGGAATGCGATTTACGTGTTATGGTAATGTATTTGAGCAAATCAATGTTGCGATAGCCTATCGGTTTTCCTTCCTTTTTTTCCACACTTCATTTATTATTCACTCGTTATAGAGCAAATGCTAGAGCGAAACCGGTGAGGCTAGAGTGAAAATATGGGAGACTGTTAGCGGAACAACCTCGTGTTGATCTAAATTTCTAAAAATTCAAATAATTTCACACATAAATCTATATTTTACCTATGCATATGAAATAAGCCGAATTCTAATTCCGAGAATTTTTTAATGGTCATCCAATTATGATTTCAAAAGCAATCTTTTTGACCAAACTCTATGCAAATATCAAAATATGATCAAGATTGATTTCTCTTATTTCAGTGGAGTTCGTCTGCCTTCCGCTGTGGAGCATGGGCTGTGATGTGATCGAGAAGAGGAACACTCTGAAATACGTGCAGAACATGGAGGGCAGAATCTCGGAGATAAACATTCTGAACACCCTGCTCAAGGCCTAGAAGAGATAAGATGATGACTGAAGTCAACCTAACATACGATTGTTCTATTTGCACTTATCAGTTACTTAATTTTACTCTCATTTTTGACTCACTATAAGCTTAAATTAGCTTGTACCTCAATCAAAATTTGCAAAGACCTTTCATTTGAGTTGAGTTCGCTTTACATTGAGTCAATTTTATGATTGATTAAATATGCCTTAACTTCAAGTGATTTTCAACTATAAGTGTTATTTTGACGGGTTCAATTTCCCTAGTCATGTTCCAAGTTATCCTTGTTTTAATTTTCCTTTCAAAAATCCCTTATTTCCCTTATTCATCTAATCCTCTACTACTTTGATAATCCCTTTGTTGATCCTGTTATTTCGTGGTTTCGATTTTTTAGTAAATTATTGTTATCGGATTATTTTTTATTATTTTCAACTTTTACTATGGTTTGAAAACCATTTCTTTATTTTTCCTTTCTAATTTCTTTCTCTTACAGGAAAAATAATCGTCTTACTTTCAAGGAATGGATTCTTATGAATGGACAAGATGATCTAACACTGTTATGTAAAAATGTATTACCATCAGAGATGTACGGACCTGGACATTAATTAATGTCCGGATCTGTGTTGAGAAAATTTTCAATGTTCGGGTTCACCTCGAAAATTTTTTTTAGAGTATCCGGGTCCCAATTTTTACGAACCGCGTACATCCTTAATTGTCACTGGCTTCATAGACAAAATACGGAGATAAAGGAAAATTGAGACATGTGAGTCAACTCATGAGAAAAGTGCTTCAACCAAAAATTATGCATTCGTCTGCAATTCTGTTTCATCACTATGTCGCTTTCTCATCTCTTTCAGAAATGGAGGAATGGTTTATTGTCTTGTAAATTTCTGAGAAAAATAGCCAAAAATAGGAAAGTAAAATGGAATGTCAAATATGAGATTATCTAAACTGTCAAATACAATTCAAATTAGAGAGACGCAGGAGGAAAAGATAACAAAGTTAAAAATCTATCTGACATATTCAAAATACGGAGAATTGCAAAGGAATTAATGAACTTAGCACTCAGCTAAAATAGAAATAGAATTAGAATGGAATAAAAATATTTTTAAAAATTGCCAATACAGCTGGAAATTGTAGGTTATTCTCACCGAGAAAATATATTGTGCGGAACATTTCAAATCTTCATGATCAATTATCTTTTTCAATTCAGAATAATTAGCATAATTGATCATGTGAATATCTCCCCATAGATAAAATCGACAATTGAAACACTGAAACATTCACAAATATTGTTTGATGATAGATGAAAAATACTCACAACACATTTAGGAAAAGTAGAATTAGAGAAACTGAATAAAGTATAAAGTGGGAAGAGACCTCGCATCAAGTAATACAATTACAATACAATACAATAATATAAAATATGGTAGATGAATAAAAATGTACATTTCTATACATCTCAAAATATTCCAAAATAAAAAACTTAGGATAATTATTCAGTGACTAAATAGTTTTGCCGTAATATATGTGTCCAGACTAGATGAATGTAACATGGTTAGTGAATAGTTGCAAAATATATTTAAGAAAACGGTTAAATAAGCTGATTGCATTGGAATAACGGAAGCGAGGTCAGCTGATATCATATTCGAAGGAATGATGCACTTATTGTGATTTGATGGCTGAAATATCGATTGCTTCCTGCATTCAGACCCTGTACGATCGAGAGTTCGACAGAGCGGTCGCCTCGTCGTCCCATTCGAGACCGTTGCGTTGCGAGTTGTTCAAATGAGGAAGCACCTGAGATTGATTACTTAAATCAATAAATATCTTGTAATTGTCACTTTGAAAATCGATTTAGACAAAAGCCTAAGAATAAGATTTAACTTGAATTTTTCCAACCAGATAATTTTTAACATAAAAAATACCTCGCTGACGTCTTCATCCTCGTCTTCGTCTTCATCTCGATACGACGCTTCACTGAAATCACACAAATTATTTTACTTTTTTCTTTTAGATTCGTCCTACCTTTCATTATCACTGCTATCTTCGTCGTCTTCAGAATATTCCTCTTCGGCCATCTGTCCACCGCCTCGTTCCATGTCTTCCAGCGGATTCACCGTGATGTTCATTCCGCTGTCGTCCCAATGCATTCCGTCGTCTTGTCGCTTGTTTTTCCTGAATTTATTCATATTCATTTTTCGACTATGATATTGTACCTTCGTCGGGATGGAATAGGAGTATCTCTCATTTTAAGGACACCAATGACAAGAAGAACCAGAAGGAATCCGACGCAAACGACGACGACAACTGCGACAGCTCCGCCTAAAATCGCTTTTATTTTGTTTGTTATTTTCTAAGTTTTGCTCTTTCAACTTTTCAACTAAATCCACTTTTTGGGAATTTCAACTTTTGCCGTACCAAAGAAAGTTCATCACAATAATGTGTGTGTCTGCATGCACAGCCCCAAGGGGGTCGTCGTTCCAACAACATTGAAACAAGTTTTGATTTGTTCGCATGGCGAAGGGCCATCAAATAACCGCAACAAAAACGCGTCTTTACGAAGAAGTTGCGCGCGCGCGTGGCTTGCAAGACGCGATTGGTCGAGCAATAAAAATGACTCGTACCAGCAATGGCGCCCTGCTGAGAATCAAATCCGTGATGACTGAGGAGCGCCTTAGGACGAGGAAGGTCCATCTCAAGGATGTTCTGAAATGAGATGAGTTAATTTGGCAAAGTGATTTCTCGATGAATAGACCTGTAGTCGACTGGCACCCAATTGGTCAAAGGCGGGCTCGAAATGACGTTCGATTAGTTCTAGCGAATCCAGACTGGCAGCAGATTCTGCAGAAGAAGGAACCGACGGAGCAGAGGCGACAGATGGGGGTGGAACGAGGTGTAGGGCAGACGAAGCAGGCGATGACACCGGAACGGGGTCGATTGTCATCTGCAAGGAGCTCGATCATTCATATAGCTAATTTGCCCCCGCCAGAGTGATGCTTTTGTTCCCCCAAAATGTGCAAAGTCGAATGTAAAATGAAGCCAATTTTTAGGAGTAGCAACAACGGCTGCTAATTGACAGACGGAAAATATGACACCGAAAGGCTGAGAGAATGAAGAGAGGAGAATCGCCGAGCTATTTAACGATTAACGACACTTGTCCAATGCAGAAGTTACATATGTATTGCAAGCGGAGAAACGGTGAAATATCACGCGACTGGAAAAGGAGCTAGAAAGGGGATGAAGCTCACAGAACTAAGGCTTCTTCGATATTTTCGCATCTACATCATGGAAAATGGCCGGATATCTCGGGTACTACTTGGAAAGGAGGCACGAGCCGTGACCCGGATGAAAGAGCCTAGACTGCTTGGTGTGCTTACTCGGCATCTTCATACGAGACATGCATGCATGCAAAGAGGGGCTTATGCTTATAAGCAACCCGGAATTATTTCATACGGCTAGGCAAAATAGAGCAGCTTTCATGGACAAAAAGTCAAACAATGTTGACTCGTATAAAACTGAGGAGCAGCAGCAACAGGAGAGAAAGGAACTGCTCTCCTCGTGCTGTATTGAGGCAATGCTGCTGCTAGCACTGATTATCCTCTCGAGAAAATTGCCTCAGGCATGTCTCTGCCCGTTTCTTTCCGCTCTCTCCAAATCCCTGCATTTCCTCGCCTTTCTCCAATTGCCTTTCTACGATGCTTCAAAGGCTCATTTGCATTCTTTAGCAGTATAAATGTAGGCACTTTTGTAGGAAAATGCCCACCGTGTATCGCAATCATGCGTGTTTGCGCATAAAATTCTCCAAAAACCATGAAAATAATCGGAAAAAATGCAATTCATGAGGCGAAAGTTTTTGAAGGACGCAGCGATGTTGGCGATGCAGTAAAATGGCACACCGCGCCGCAAACATCCCTGGGAGGACGCCGTGGATAAATGAGGAAGAGAAAATAAAGCGGCGATAATTAAAAATGGTTCCAGGCAAAGAAAGCGAAAGGGATGACTATTAAAGTCGCATAGGAAGGAGGCCTGTTGATATCTTCTCATATAGCCAATGAATTATTCGCGAAAATATGCGAATTAAAGGAAGAGGGAAGATTCCGAAAATCGATGCCTCGCTATGAGTGAGTGTAGAAAATATCTCGACTGCTAAGCAGCGCTAATCCGTGAGATGTTACGCCGTGCGCAAAACGAAGGCAATTTCGCTGTCTCTTTCCTCTGCTTGAAGGACATATTCGCGTGTGCTCGAAGACCCCGCCCACAGATACGTGAAGAAGAAATTGAAAAGAAGATGTCAGTGAGCAGATAACACGGATGAAGAGAGGAGGAATTACCGAAACAAGCATCTCATTCGAAACGATTCGGCCGTGTCTCATTCCGCATTGAATCGAGTAGAGTCGTTTGCTGAAACATGAAAAGTAATAGTTTTCACTTTTTTCAAACATTACCTGTAAGTTTCCGGTCGAGTATTGAAGTAGTGAATCTTGGACAGAATATCTCTGTATCCACTAACTTCGTCGTCTCCACTCAAAGTAATCCCTTCCTGAAAATCCGATCCTGATATTTGGTACATGGATTAAGGAATCAAGATTCTGTTTTAGGAAAGGAAAGATTGGCTGCAAACCTTATCATGCTCAAACTCAATGTTCAGAGATGCGATGAGGGAGGCTGGCGAGGAGAAGTATTCCAGATCCATGTCTCTGCTCGGCTTCAGATGCACTTTGCAATAGTCCAGCTTATGTCTGTCAGTCACGTCCTGCTCATTTCCGTCTGAATCTCAAAGCATGAATATATTTCTACTTTCGATATTCTTTTGCCTTTGTCCGTCTGACTGATCGTGATACGGATGTCAGGAATCATTGGGGTTCCAGTTTTAACTGCGGTTTGATCAGTCTTTACAGTAGCAGAGCCAGACAGCGAGAGAGTCAGTTTCTCTTCCTTCTCAATCACAACTTTGCCGGTGAAGTCAGGGAGGGCGATCTTGGTGTTGCCTTTGCAAACGACCTTCGACTGAACCAGGTAGTCACGAGACTCCATAAGAGGCTTGTCTTTGTTGTTCGAATAGGCAAGCTAAAATTATCTTAAATGGATAAGATTTCAGCAAGAAGTATACCTTTCTAATCATCTTCTGCATATCCTCAATCGACTTGGCTTTCAGAGTCACGGACGTCTGTTCCTTGTTGAATGAAGTCGACATACCCTCGCGCATCTCATCCATTCCGTTGTATTGCAGATGCTCAGGGCACTGGTGCAGACATTCGATGGCCTTGGTGCTCTCCGTCTGTCCTGTCAGCAAATGCATAGACGCGACCTGGGCCCTGAGATGTTGGACGAAAGTTTGTTGCCTTCCATGCCAGCAGGCTCCAATCGTCAGACGGGTCTTCTGAAATTCAAATTTCATCATAATTGTGTCATCATGCATTTTTGCTCACAGCAACTCCGGGCTTGTGAAGAGGCCAGTCATCCAAGATCTCCGGGTTCCGCTCAGAAGCCTTGACGATTTCGCCGTCAATCACCAGATGCGTGTCGTCGACGCCATTGAACATCAGACTGTACGAGTGCCATTCTCCGTCGCAGATCTGAAATTTCAGTTTTTTTGTTGTTATAAATCTAGCAGTTGATTCCAACCTGTGGAACAGACCAACGCCATTCTGCTGCTCTGAATTCTGGCGAGCTGCCTGCTTCTCTCCTCAGAACGACCTCCAGTTTGCAGTGTCGGATGTAGATGTTGAAGTGGTGACGATTCATCCCTAAATTCTTGGTTTTCGTAATTTCCATTCTATTTCATGAACCTTCGTGATCGGATTCGCAGAGGATGTTCTGTTTGTTGTTCTGTTCCTCCTTGTTGCCTCGCTCATGTCGCATCGCAAATGAGAGTGTGAATTTATCCGGAATCAGATCTAAATTTAGTGGTTTAATTAAAGCTGCTTAAGCTTCGAGATAACCTTTGATTTTGTTCGGATTCACAACGTAGGCCTTGGAACCGTCGAATTGCCAGGAATCTGCGGGAGCGACTTCGTTTTTCTCTGCCGAATCGTTGGATTGGACATCCTGTAGCAAGTCGGCTGTCTGTGGGTTGATCGCGCACGACTGCATAGAATCGTTGTTAAATGCAGTTCGAGGAGTACAGATGGTCTTTCCGCCAGTCGATTGCAAGGAAGCCGTCAATTCAACGTGATCCACATCGCATGACGTCTTCTAAATTTTATAAATGTAGCATTGCAACACAATTACGCCAATTACATCGCAGAAATGAGCCTCAGCGTTTGGCAACAGGCGCACATTTCCGGTTCCTGGTGTGAAGGTCACTCTGAATTATTCAGTTTTTGAATGCTGATCTTGCCAATTATTCTACTTCTCAGGAGTGTTATGCAGTCCCTGAAGGCAGGCCTCCTTCACGTGAACGGTAACGAGAGCGCTCTTGCTCTTTCGCATTCCACAGTCGTTGGCTACGATCGTGAGGATGTACGATTTGACATGCGAGTAGTTGAGGGGAGCCGTGTTGCGGAGCACACCCTAAGATCTCAAAATTCGTCTAATTTATCATTTTTTGTCTATACTTGGTTATCGATCGAGAAAGGCAGTTCCTTGAGTCCGTTAGTGATTTCATACTCACAGATTTCACCGAAAGGATGTCCGCAGTCCTTATCAGTCGCGTTTAGAACTGCGATCTTGATGTCATTTTTGCCTGAAACTTCATCTTATGTAATCCCCCATTAGTTTTTGCACATCCGGTTGTTTACCTTCTTCGACGGTGAAAGTGTACCAGGGATTATCGAATTCAGGAGCGTGATTGTTTATGTCCTTTACTGTAATCCGCAGAGTCACTCTGAAAAGGAACATTTGGACTTTTTCATTGTTTCACTTTATCCATCTTTATCTTGGTTTCGGCTGTTTACTCATGTGTGCGTAGTGTAATCAGATCAGTAATTCCCCGCTTGAGATACCACACACACACACAGCCTGACTTATTTTGTCTCATTTCCTTTAGCTTCTATCCTAGATTGTGTCTCACTTTCTCACTTTTAATTAAACGCCTCTCTGGTCGAGTGACGGCAGCAATATCTTCTCATCTTTGTCTCCCTCATTTTCGCGTTCTTATCCATGCGATATTCTCACCCCGTCCTCCTCATAAACACTTCTGTCCACACGCCCTCTTCTGCTCGGCCCACCTCAAACAATTCGGCGAGAAATGAGTTATTTTCAATTTCACTAAATAAATATACATACATTCCTCGCTCTAATGAAATGAATACAAACAAAATGAAAAGATCCCGGGATCATATAAAGCACCATATAGGGGAAACGGTGAATCTAATGAGATTCCGAGGAAAAAAGACGTGCAATTCATCATTCGCATTACTCTCTCTCGGGGACTTTTTACTCACATCAATAATTAATGAGAATGGGGAGAAGTAAGTTGAAATGTCAGACGAGCAGAAAAATGAATGTATAAATAATTTTAATTGATGAAAATGAAGAGCAAGCAGTTCAAAATCATTAGAGATTTATTTATTCTCTTCACAGCATCAATTAATTTAGTAGAGTGAGAAGAGGGAAAGTTGAAGTGTTCTTTGAGTCTAATGAGAAAGCTCGCGCGTTGCATTCTCTCAGGTTATTACGGTAATCGCATCAAATTTCTTCGTCGAATTACTACATACTCAAAATTCAATACGACAATGCTCAATATCAAAATTGCTAAAAAAAAATGACTATACTCTGATTCTGTATTTTTCGCTCCCTTCCCGGAAATGAGTGGATATGATTTGTATTGTGTCGGGTGTCGAGTCGAATGAGAAAAGTGTCTCGGGCCTGATTTTGAATTCCATCTCGGCACCCTTTTCCATTCATTCTCTTGACGCGCGGATCCAGTGCCGTGGTGGAGTCCCCCGATTCGCTTCTACGAGCTCTCCTAGCTGCTTTGCTCTCTCACTTTTTACACCCGCAAATGCGCGTGTTTAATTCATGCCCTCGAGGCGAGAAAAAGGGAAGTCTATGTGTGTGCCACAGGCAGGCAGGAAGCAGGCAGGGGGAAGTTTAATTGCAGCTCTCGAAGTGATAGAGAGGAGGGACTACAGTAGCCCTCTAATTGGGTACGAGCGAAGATTCTCCTCGTCGCTCATTTGAATTGCAATAACTCTGCACACCTAAACGACTAATGCGATGCACATCTCTGCTATGCAGCAGTCAAGCGAACCAACTAATAGAACAAGAAGAAGAATAGAGGAATAAGAACGCGCGCGAGCCCTTGTAAGGACCACTTCACAATGGGAACTTATGAGTAATGTGGGAGCAAGCCGAGATTAGCACAGATGAGCCTATGTTTGAAGTGCATAGGTCAGAAAGTCCACACAATTGTATAGTTTGAAGATGGAAAACTCACGGTTCACTCCTCGTGGCTTCATCATCGCATCGTACAGCATTCAGAGTCAGAGTGTACTCAGGCTTGTTGCAGTCCAAGGTGGCTGCATCCTGAAATGGGTTTTGTAACTATTTGTAATCTGAATGAAATCGATTGAACTCATTTTTGTCGACAATAACATATTATATGCTTGCCTTGACTTTTATGATCGCACTTCCGCTGTATCGATCGACAACTTGAACTTCAAACGGAACGAAATCGTCTACAGAGCTGATTGCGTAGCTACAGACAGGTCCTGAAAAGAGTTCGTTACATTCCATTTTACTCATCGTTCTATTTCTAGTCCTTTGTATGTGCTTAGATGTGTGAAAGATTCATTTCCCGATCTGAAGTGTTACGAAATGCAAAAATGGTCCATTTTCTGTCTAGTACGAACTCATTCAATTCCATTTCCTCTCGACTCTCCTAGCCAATTCCGGTGTTGAACGCTGTTGGTAGGCCTGGTCATAAAAGAACATCTGACCAGAGACCCTATTTTGCAGCCGATTTCGTAAACCCCTTGAAGTGTTTCATTACTCCCCCTTTTCTCGCTTTCGAGATAGGGCTTTATGCTAATCAATATGTTGTGGTTGCGCAGTGCAGTTTCACTCCCAGAAAGAGCTCCCCCCTCTTTGTCGCCTCTTTTTGTGCCATTTCAGCTTCACCCTCTATGCGCATTGTGCCTAGCACAACTGGAGCATTGCTTCGCAAGTATTTTTCTCTTTCTTCTTTCTTCGCGAATGACAATTGTGCGTGCCAATGGGCAAATTCGAAGCCATTCAAATGAAAACGAATGAAAAAAGAAAAGGTTAAAAGCCCCACCAACGAAAATTTCAAAATTGCACATAAGATTTGTTTGGAAATGCTCAATGAACATGAAATTGAATAATCGAATTTTTTTGACGATTCTTCAAGAAATATCTGCTCCGAACCTTGTATGTATATACGCAAGTTATTTCGTATTTCGGGGGGATAGACATAAAGAGAAAGGCTTCGTTAACATTTAGCAATGAAGCCTATTTATAATCGAGCTTTAGATTTGCAAGTCTTTGATCATAATGTGACGACTAATTACCCGTCTCTGGAATGATGGCCAGATCAGGAACGGTGCTGACGACGTTTTCCTCCTCCTGGATTGTAGCTACAAATTGCTCCGCACCGCGCAAATCGATTATGGGCACTGAAATTGTATAATTCGAAAAAATCGCGAGTTTCATTGTATCCTTTGATTTTTGATATCTCATTTCGTGCACTTCAGAAAATTTGTATCTCATTTTGTTTTCGTGCTAGAATATATAGAGGTCTGAAGGTTCATCGTACATTCAGCAGAAAAAAGTTGAGATGTCGATGAAAAGTAGAGCTGACAGATATGAGAGGTTCTTTCAATAGATGTACGAATGTGCAAATGCAAAGTTGTTTGGAATTATTTCCGTAATTCATTATGAATGTGTTATTCATAATTATTGGTGCTCAGCAATTACCGTAGGTCTAAATTCAACATTCTGTACAAGACGAAGTTACATAATGTTATTAATAGAATGTTTCGATTTTAATTCTATCGTCGTCAAAGTAGTCGAGACGTCAATAATATCTACTGTACCTCGATGTTTGTAGTGTTTGTTTGAGGATGCGTGGCCGAAGTGGCAGCTCGCTGCGGCAAGCAGCAGCACTCCAAGCAGCCTCGGCCCGTTCCTCATCTCCGTCAGTCGGAAGGAACGAGAGCCGCTAGCAGCGCTGAAAGAGACATACGACATTAGTCAGCTTCCTCACACAGAGAAACTCGATTAACGCCGAGAGCGTAATCAACAACGCGAACGAAAATGGAATATTCCAAGGGAGAAGAGGAAGAAGAAGAAGAAGCAAATCCCGAAATCCACAAAATCTTGAAATCTGTCGAAATGTTTCAAGTGGACTAATTCGGAGGAATATGTATCAGATATGAGCTGAGTTTCAAATTCGAAAAAGTTTAAGATATTTACATTCTTGGTATCTACGAAAGTATCAAGATATCACTTCTGGAGAAGCCAATAAACAGACCCCTAGAAGATCGAACCTCGAGATAGATAATCCCATAGAAGGAGAAGAAAGTGCGCGCTCATTTACATCTTAGAGTGGAAACTTTGATCGGAAAAAGTAGTGCTGCGAGTAGGAAGGCGTGTATGAAAGTGAATAATCTTTGCCTGATAAATGGACTACTGTAATATGTGCACGGATTAGAGATAAGAAATAAGTGGAAAGATGGAGGGATTTGAGGGGATGAGAATAGGCCTGAGAAGGGTTGATTCCATTCAAGTGCGGCACGAATACGAGGATAATAATAATCCCACGCTTTTACAAAAAATTTTTTCGAAATGTTCAGTCGAAAGGCCAATTAAAATTGAAACGAAATGGAAGAAGTTTTCTGTGCAAATATCATATGAGCATAATTGTACAGATGTGCGCACACATAATTATCTTGAATTATTTAGACAAAGATGGGGAAGATTCGAGAGAATGGGATATGTGTAGACATGGAAATGAGGGAACATCGAGGATCCGGATTCGGATTCGGGATAAGGATGAGGGGATTTATGGGATGGAGATGGAATGGGGATCTGCGGTTGAAGAAGCAGAGCTGTGCATTTTTGGAAGGGCTAGAAATTGCAGCTTTGATTTTAGATTCGAATGAAGTTGGAAGTGAACTTGGAACATTCGTGAACGAAGATTTTGGAGCATTCGAGGGAACGCTCGAATCCAGGCGAAGGAAGGTGGCGAATTCGGCGGGAGTTGCATACGCAAAAAGGCTCTTGCCTGCCTGACTGGAGACTGGCATTTGATTGCGAGAAGCGAGGCAGAGCGACAAATTAGGAAACGAGACAGAATGCGGCCGAAAATCGAATCAGAACAGCAGCAGCAGCATTGGGACAATGCTCAGCATGCATAACAGAGGGAGGCAGGGATTGACAAGGTAGAAGGTAGAAGCTCAAGATATTAACATAAACCTCGAAAAATCTGTTCTCAGGCTTCAAATCATAACAATGAACAAAAAAGCATTAAAATATCGTCATATCAACACATAACTATTACAAGATTAAAGAAAATCCTGAAGTTTCCGAGAGGACCTAATGTCTTGGAAGTTATTACTTCGATCGACCAAAGGCAAAATTTTAATCGCTTGAGGGATTTCACATTTCTCGTGCTGGATTATGGAATTTGTCGGGATTTTGTCGCTCGTGTTTTCGTTTTTCTTACCGACTTGCCTCCCTGCGTTCGTTGCTAGGCTTTTTTTTTGCACTGCCTCGGAATCTAAACGCGAGACGAGAAGACTTTTAAGAGAAGTTTAGGTGGATTTAATAAGTTTGTCTGACGCCATATAGGGCATGGGATCGGGGGGCTTTGACGCAACCAATTTATCATCCAACTTTCTCACATTTAGCCTAAATTTAACGCATATAGCAGAATTGTCTATGTTTCTATAAAAGTTTGTAGTAGATTTACAAGGTGCAATGAGAGTAAAATGACGTCGTGATATTGGGAATTAAGAGAGTGGCAGTGTCAATTGCGCCATGCTGCTCTTCTCCTCCTGCCATTAGGATGGAATTAACAGCTCCATGGGGAATGAATGCGCAGGAATGAAGATGAAGAATTACTAGCAGACGGGACTATTATTTCCCCAACGCACATGACATTAGTCATAAAACCACAACAATAAATGACAATTGCTTACGAATTACAGCCAAATCGATAGATATGAGCAAATTGAAGTGAAATTATGTTGGTTCCCGAAAATCCTCCAATAAAGGAGAAGTGGAGAGATTTACACGAAAAAAGCATCAAAATGGCGTAAGTCTGGGGT
>LIAE01010316.1:53057-63127 GCA_002287525.1 Diploscapter pachys
TCAGAAGGAGAGGAGGTAATCGAAAAAGGGGCGGAGCGAGAGCTCGATTTTGAGAAATATTACGAAAAATTCAGAGAGCGCAGATTTGCTAGGACTGGAAGATATAATGGGAAATTATGAGGGCGCAGACATGTTGAGCAGGATTAGAGAATATGCACAGAACATGAAGCTGAAAGTGGGAATAACAACGGATAAGGGCATAGAGCTGTGGGAATATTGGGGAGAAAGAGAAGCAGGGAGAATGTTGGGGCGAAGTTAGAAGTCGAAGTCGCGAGTTGCCGAGGAAACAGCTCTACAGCCCCACAGGAAATTGCCGATGGAATTCAGAGGAAATGGGAAAAACTCGGAGATTTAACGCAAATAATGCCTGTTGCAGGTGCGAAAATGCGGGGACTTAAAAGGATTTATGAATAATAGAGCTAACATTTGTTGACATTAAAATATCAGCAGGTGAAAATATTATGATATAATCAGAGTAGCACTGATAAATGGCAACAAAATAAAGCAGCTAAAGCTGAAATTTAAACGGCAATTTGATATAAGGAAGATTATAGAACTCAGAAAAAATTCGAGACATACGTAGAAATCAGAATTTCAAAAGTTGATAAGTGAAAAGAAAATAGGTGAATAACTTTTATGTTATTCCCAAACTGGTTAAGGGGTTATTTCGAGGTATCAGTTTGGCGGATGAAATGGACGAAGAGCCGATCATTGAAATCGTAGACGAAAAGTATTCCGATATGCATAGGAAAATAGATTTAATAAAAAAACAATATTTGTTACGTTAGGGATATGTATGTAGAGATTTTCGCGTATTCATATGAGAAAGAAAAAATTGAAAATGTTTTTACTATGCAATCTTCTAAAATCCCCTAAACTGGTTGAAGAAGGGTTATTCTGAGGTGTCACTCTCTGGATGAAATGGACGAAGGGTCATAAATGGGATTGTTGAATTGTTGAAATGGCGACTGACAAGCAGCAGATTGATTCGGATAGAAATAGGCAAGGAGAGGAAGGAAAGAAGGAGGAATAGATTGGGGTGCGCCAAAAGTTTGGTTGCATTGATTGATTTTTGAAGATCCATTATTATATTTCTATTTTAGGAGTTTAAAACTATTTTTCTGGATACAATCGATAATAAAATGTGTAAGAAACATTATGTCTCCAAGAAATTGCAAGATTTGAGATTTTCAATGCAAATTTTGGATGAGAAACACGAGATGTAAGTGCTACAAAAATTTTGGTGCACCTTCTAGAAAGTGATGAAAAGAAGAGAAGAGAAAACGAAGGAACTTGTTTGGACGAGAAAAGGGGATGATTGTGATGATTCGACTATGATTGAAGTGATTGGCAAGTTACATTGCAGGATGCGCAGTCTGATTTATACGCGGCACAGGCACGCATGTAATAAGTGGACAAATGCGTCGTGAATAATTGCATTGTGTTAGGTCGAGGTTAAACTCAGTATTTTTAGTGGCAAGAGGAGAAAAATTAATGATTTCTGTAGTGGCGAGAAAAGAAAGGTATGTTTGTGCAAGAGTAATTGAATTTTTCCAAGTTAGAGTTTATTTTATTGGAAAGCTAGAATTTGAATATCAAATTACAAGACTTTTTTGAGAGTAACAACATACTTTAAAAAGTTAGACTAATGAAATTTGTATCTGTGTTTTGATCAGAAATCTTAATTTAGCCAAGATAATTCAATGTTTTATGAGTTGAAATCGGAAACTCAACTAATTATATTCTGAAAAGTAAATTTGAAATGTATGAAATATAATCTAGACCGCATTTTGTATCTCGTCTGCTGCCCTCGCAGACCTGTCACGAACACGAAGCTGTTATCGAATTGAGAAATTGCAGAATGAATGGGTGTCAAAGATACGGGGGACCAAAATGAGGAAGGCAAATGTGTTGAATAAATTTAAACATATGGATATGATATCTAAGACCTCTAAACTAAATTTTAGGAAAATCCGCTTCATTGTTAAATGATGCTGAAATAACCATTACCAGTTGAACAGCTTTATAAATTTCTTTAGACAAATAAATTTGGGGATGATATCAAAAATCTTCAAACTGCATTTAGAAAATGTTCCTTTGCTAAATTGAAAGAGCGATTTTATTCGAATTTAGCAATAAAGCATATTCCATATGAGCAAACCATTTTTCTACCTCTTCCAAGATAAATATGGAATTAGAAGTCCAACTAAACATAAATCGATAGATAATTGATGGCAATTAGATGAGTTTCCCTTTACGAAATACATTTCTCAAAAAGGCAAATGGGTCAAATGTCGAGAGTCGTCGAATGATGCAATCCCCCTACTTTTGTTTTGTCTATAGAAATACCGGAATCCGAGGCAGAGACGTAGAGAAACAAACATTACATTTTGTTGCGAAGAGTTTGTTAGCACGTCGATTTAATTCCGTTTAGATGAAGAAAGGAGCAGTATGTACTCAGAGGCGAGGAGCTGAAATTGAGGCTTGAAAAGACAAAGAAGCTCTGCAAACAGCCAAGAATTTGCATTTGTGCATAATATCAAGGCCAGGTCGAAGAAAAATCCCTCCACTTACGCGAATCGCACCTTTTTTTCTTAATATCCTGCATGCATTAAAGAACTTCCATGGGATAAGTTAAAAATGTAGAAAATCACATCATTGGTAAAGAATTACCTAGACCAAGTCAGTTTTGGACGATTATTGTTAGTCTTGTCATTTCCTTTATTTTTAAAATATTGATATTAATTTCCAGAGCGACGCAAAACGACTGATTCAATCTCGTGATAATCCAAATCCAGCGAGGCTTGAAGGATTTCCTTATTTTCCACCACTTATCATATTCTTCTTTTCTAGAAAGTAAGCGCATGCTGTTCCATAAGTTCTAGTAACAAACTTCATAATTATCTGCCGTGTTTTCGTCCAGCCATTTAATTCTTGTTGATTAATTCTGGATCTTTCGGAGCAATTACTTTCCTTAAAAAAAGTTATTTTCATGAAGCCGTACAAAAAATTCGTAATAATTTGTGGAAATTATTGATTAATTTTAATTTTTTTTTTAATTTTTCGATATTAATTTGTTTCAGTATTTATGAGTTATGATTTTTTAGACTGGGCATCTGGCAGTGACATCCATGCAGTTATTACAGCTTTGGATGTGTCTTCTCCTGATTCTTCTGCAACTGACAATTTCATCCACAGCTTATTTTCCTCAGCGACAACTTCGAGTATTAGATCCAACGCGGTGCATTTTTACTTTAATGAATTCTTAAATAAAAAAATGTTTCAGGGGGACCAGAGATTACTTCGATAAGCAGAATTTCTTTAGGCAAGTACTTAAAAAATTAAATTCGAAAAAATCGGCTGGCTGAAAATTAATTCACAATAACTTAAAAATAAGATCAATAGTAGGTTATTTTTACTCATTATTATTATTATTATTATTGAGAAAGATATTTGAAAGATGACTAACAACTAACATTTTCGTCTATACTAAGTGAGAATTATTGACATTACACTTTTGCAAACAAATACAATGTTTGTAGTTCAGTCATAATTGAAAAAATGAGGAAATGGTCATAGTTTGGCAAAGAGCACTAGTATACGTAGTTGACATTGAAGTTTAGCATTACGCATTTGAATTGTGATGTCACCAACAGGGTTGCAAATTTAGACCCGAATAGAACCCGATTGGGTCTCAAATTTGCGACTCTGGTCATCAATATTGATTGAGCAATGATTTAATTTGCAGGAATGCCGATCTCCGTGCCGCTCAACCAGTGCCGATGGTTTTCGATGGTCGATTGTATAGACTCAATACTGCCAGATAGCATCACTCAGTTAGATACTTAATTCAATATTTATTGAATTTTATATGACCGAAGTTAATTAACTTTGCCATATCTGAGCCTCATCATGACCATATAATAAAAATTGTTCCTCAAACATTTTCCCTGAAACTCAACTTAGATAATCCTCAATTGAAAGATAACAATTTCAAATTCCAAAGCTCATTTATTCAAAGCAAGTAACGGATAAGATAATAGTCATTCTTCTCTACTCAAAATTTCTGAAAATGATATTCATTTCAACAATTAGAATAAAGTTTGTTCGCTCGTGACTATGTTTTCAGTCCACACGATCATTGAGTTGTTGTGCAATAAATAACTCTTTCTCAATGTCACGATGTCACATATCTGTGTTCAGGCATTCATTTTGTTCACCACGTCATCCTCCCTGCCTTCCTTATTTCATCCGATGTCCTCTGATTCCTCTGTCAAGCCGAAGTGTCGTCGACCTTTTGCTCTAATTTTCGCCGCTCCTTTTCCGTCCTCAGTCTCCTCTGCTTCCTTGAGCTCTTCCTCTTCTTCATCCTTATACGATGTGCCTATAATATTATCAACACACCCCTCTATGTTGCGGGCATCATTTCATGCCAATTTTGCGTGGGTTTCTATTCTGCAATCGCTGGGAGAGAAGAGGAAGGAACACTTTTCTAGGAGGGTGTATGAGTAGGCTAATTTGGAATTCAGTTGTGTACACTACGTACATAGAAACATACACAAACTTCAATTTGTCTGTTTTTATTTTGACCACTTTGTCTTTGATTTTATCTTTATGATTATAGAAAAGATGAAATTGCTGAATCTTTCAAAATCTGACCCTTTGTTCGCCCCCAGAAAATTATTTCCGAAAATCCAACCAATTTCCCTAATGATTTCCATTCTTGCGATTTCACCTGCAAGTAAGTATTTGTCCAGAGATGTGAATATCCAATTTCTGTAAAATTCTCATATTTTCGAAATTTGATGGACTAATCCTCCCTTTATCAAATCCTTTGCAAGCTCATTATCCCTTATCTTTTATTAAGAAGGTTTCCCTTTCTTCTAAAATTAGTTATGAGGTGTTGTGACCTAATGGAATTACAGGTATAAAATAATGATCCTTGCATTGTTCCATTTTCGGTTCTGCCACAAGTCTTCCCTTTCTAATTTCACTCATCTCCCTTGTAATCCTTTATTTTGGGCATGTTGTAAAGTTCACCTACTTTTAGAGGAATACTATCATAAAGAATAGCGAATCTTAAAGTTAAGTTTATTTTTACCTCCGTGTCACTTGGGCCTGTGCCCTATTGGCCTATATAAAGCCTGGCACAAGCCTAATCTGGAATTGCCCTTGTCAATCAAGGGAAAATGTTCCTTTAATCTGCTAGTCTGTCGTGTCTGATAGATGAAAATGATTACATATCATAAACTATACCTTCTCAGTTGTAGTGTTTTCACTATTAAGCCGATTAGCATCCATCTCGCACCATCCGTTTATTCATTTCGTGTTATTATTCATATTCACGTTTCCTAACAATTGATATTTTGCATCATCTAATGAAATCATTTCAGTCGTTGCATTTTCGAAATGTTATGTTCCTTGCATGAGCTAAGTTAATTTTTCTATTAAATAAATTTCATTATTCTACTAAACTCAGTGATATCAACGAATGAACAAATTTTGAAATGTCATAGATTTTGTTTGTGCAATTATATGAAAAGAACCGATGTCATGCGTGAATACACTTGTAATTTGTAAATATTGCTCTTCATTGTGAATTGGTTAGACAAAACTGCAAGAAAATTATACAAAGGAATCATAGCAAACAACTTGTCACATTGTCCAAATACTTGCTTCATTCTCTGCCCACAAATCACATTTCATTTTTCATCTCATACTTTTCGTCCTTCAATGAGCGATGAATGATTTTACTAGAAAATTAGCTACAATTTATCCTATCCATTCGCACTTCCAGTGCACGAATTTTTCAACAGATTTCGCTACAAAATAGCTTCTTGAAATTGGAATCTTTCAACATTTTGTAGTTGGTATTTCATTCAACTCGGAGATTTTTGTATTATAAATGAAATTATTTTGCACTTATTATATCTTGACCTTTGGTAGGTTGAAATTCAAGTCTAATAGAGTAATCATAGGGAGAAGTGTGTGAAGTCGGAATGAAATCATCGAGAAGTTGTCAGCTATTCTGCATTTTTTAAATGCCCCGATTTGCGTGATTCCGATTGTGTTGTGGAGCTGTTTGTCTGCTTTGCGATTAATCTCAGGTGCTGGGCACAGAGTAACTTTCAGAACGAATGAAAGGTGTGGGATTAGGGATTTAAATGACGTGACCTTATCATTTTAATGGCATTCATTTTAGCTTAAATTTCTAAATATTGTATATATTTTTATCGAAGTTAGTTTAAAATTTATGAACTTTATAATGACGAATGAGAATCAAATGTTATAGTGGACTTGAGATTAAAAGTCGGTCGGAGAAAAAGTAACAAAATTCGCAAACGAATGTGAAATAATGTAACTTTATCTCACCCACGGCCGTTCACCCCTTCCTCTACTCTTCATCAACTTATTCCATTTTTCATAATGTTTGTGTGAATTTGGTGAAATTTGGCACCATTCGTTTCATTTTACTGGCACTTTTATGTCTGTCCTACTATTTTTAGTCTAACTACTGCTATTTTTAAACTATTTTAAACCAGATCATATTTTGAAATTAATCGGGTATAATTGGAATCATTCGACTCGACTAATTGATGGATATATAATTTCGTAATTTCAAAATCCCTGATTCATTGCTCAAAAATCTGTTCAATCCACATCCAAATTCATTGTTTGTTCACTGGACTTATCCCTTTCCTCCGATCCTTCCCCTTTTCATTTATTATCTATTGCTCCCCGGAGACCTAATCGAATATCTTCTCACATTTAACTCAAAAAATGTTTTGACCCCAATTTGTGACATTTTTTGACGACTCGACTATGTGCTGTGATATCCGAGATCAATTTTCAGACTGATTAAATTTTCCATGTAATTTTCGAAGAAGCCTTAAAATCGCATCTGGATGATAATCTACAAGTCTTTTAATTGAGAATCGGCGATTATTCGATGAAAATGATGATATTATGGTAGGCCAACAAATATGAATCTTTAAAACTGGGTTAATTTACCGGTCGGCAGAAGCTGGTACGACTCTATGCATAGTATCTGAGTGATGTTAACTTTTCTAGCATCTCCGATTTTTAATCCATAACCTTCTACTTTAATCATATTGACGAATGCAGCTCTATTCTCCGATTCCTGGATCATGTCATATTTGTCTCGTATGTAGGCAGAAATGAATTGCTGCAACAGGCTGACGTTTCTCCGTTGCAAACCTGCACTGCTTCTATTTTTCCTCTTCCCGTGCAGCGTCGTTTCCTTCTTGCATTCATCACAAATTGGTCTCTACGTACAATTTCATGGGTTATGTCAGAAATCATGGCTTTCCGACTCCATTCTATTCCTTTTCCGAATCCGAGGTCGATATTTCCAATCCTCTGCTTCATTAGCCCGCACATCTCCATTCAATGTTTCATATCCCACGCTGCAGCTCACAATTTTAATTTCGCGATTTGCGAGCAGAGGTCGACATTGCACTGCGCATTCACTCAATTCGAATAATTTCGTTGCATTGAGAAGAGCACATATTTGGATTTTTTGTTTGGTCGTTGAATTGAATTTCTCTAATTTCCTGTTTATTCTGTTTTTCGCCGCTCCCCCGCACCTCCAAATCGACGCTAATCATCAACGAGTCGAGAGTCCCAGGGTCCGGTCTGCAAAACATTCCATTTTTGCAAACCTATAGCTGACACCTGTATTCCTGATGCCCCTAGTGAACTACAGTAGTTTTCTCGTGGCTTATCGCTCTGATCCACCATCCTCGAATATATTCAAATCGTCGCAAAATTCACTAACTCACTTACTCGAGAGTGAACATAAAGCGAGTACGTCGAGTTTTGATCCGAGGGTAAGAAAATGGAAATAAAAATTTCTGCACTAAAATCTAGATTTTAAGATACATAAAAATTGATTAGTACAATCGAAAATATCGAGGTAAAAATTTCAGAGTCAGAATGGCATAGCAAGTTCGACAATCGACGATGAAGACGAAGAGAGGGCGATTGGAAAAGAATCTGGAACGGGAAATGGAATGACGGCGGGCAATGCGAGTGGACGACAGAAGACGTGCAGCAGCAGCACGGCAAAGACTGCCCTGCTGCAGAGGACTGACAGTTCTCAGAAGCTGACGAGCGGAAGAACGAACTCTAGGAAAACTCGTTTAATTATTGCTACTTGTTTATTCTTTCTACTTACTCTGCTATTCGCTGTCGCCATTGTGGCGTATTTCACTTCTCGTAAGATTTATCAATTTTGTCGGCAAAATTCATTCTTGATCACGATTTTGACTGGAAAAATTCGGATTCAATTATTACGAAATGAATATTTCTTTATCCTATTTTTTGAAATAACATTTCATTACTATATGAAAAAGGTTCATGATTTCAGGAATTTTCAATGTTTTACCTTGACTTAAATTCAGCATGCACATCTCGTGCCTGTGTTTTGACAGCTTCTCAAATTCTCTCCAAAATGGACGAGTCGATAGCTCCTTGCGAGGATTTCTACCATTTCGCTTGCGGGAACTGGATCAAATCATCGGTCAATCTCAACTACGATATGTGGAATGCGCTCTATGAAACCAGCATAGGGGCGCATAACACGCTGGTTGATGCCATTCTGAAAGGTAATTCATTTATATTTCTCTGAAGGTTCACACACACACACACCATTCGCTTGTAAGCCGTCAATTTTTAAACCATTCAATTGTTCACGATGAGCACTTATGGATTGATCTTGGCAATTTTTCATTATTTCAGTAATAAAAAACGAGTCTCGAATTCAACTAAATAAAGGAGAAATGGCAGCAGTCGAATTATTTAAGCAATGCACAGACATGGAGAAACTATCCTCTATTGGATTGAGCACGTGGCTACAGTTTGCTGATGTTAGATTTTTGTCTTCAAATTTAGTAATTATTTATGTTTAAGGATCTCGGCGGCTGGTTGCAGGAACTGCTTCATTCTCCTAATAATAGGCGTGGCTCTTCTATTCGCCTACCACCTCATCTTCTGGAAGATTCCATTCTGCAGTCCTTCAAATATTCCGTCTTTCCTCTATTCTGGGCTGGCGTCGAAGTTAATTATCATGACTCAAAGTCGTATTTAATCACTGTAATATTTAATCGTAATTTCTAAATTTAATGAAATAATTTAGATTTACGAGCAAGTTCCGCTATTGATGCAGCCAAAATTATACGCTTCAGGCATAAATGTAACGGCAGAAAAGCTACTCGATGAAAATGCAATAAAAAATGTGCATATATAGTAATAAATGAAAATAAAGCCAACTTTTCAGGAGCTGCCAATAGCCAGGATTTTGCAAGTAATTGGGCAAGAAATGGCTTCTCTGCTCTCGATCGACAGCAATAATACTCGAATAAAGCAACACATAGCGGAAATGATTGAATTCGAGTACAAAATCACTCTAAGCGGGTCTACGGTGAATATGTTTAAATGCAAAATATTTTCATATCCTGATATTTAAATAATAAATTGGAAACAAAAATATTGTCAATATCAAATTTCAGTTCTACGCTGGCGAGCAGCGAGAACGATACGAAATTGTGACGTTAGGAGAGTTGCAAGCGATTGCACCAGCGGTATTTTAGTCGAAGAGTAACAAAGAAAGGAAACACATGACTCATTTCAGATCGACTGGCACTATTTCCTGTCCGCCCTAGTTGGCATCGATTTGCCTGTAAGCGAACAGATAGCCCTGAAATCGCACGAGCACATCGCACTGAAGACTGGCAGAGAGTGGCTCATTAAACTCTCACATATTCTCAAGGAATACAGCAGTACGCAGGTATAATATTAGACGGAAAAAAGCTTATTTAAAGATCAAATTTAATCACATTGTGATTTCAGAGAGGACTGTCCATAATTCGAAACTACATCAAATGGAAACTACTTTTCTTCCATCTAGCCTACGTAAAACCCAAATGTGCGGAAGGAGATTTGTGGGTTAGTCGATATTTTTTGAACTTTCATTATTGTGTGTTTTTTCTTAATTTCAGACAGTTCTAAAAATGTATTCCGGTCCTGCTCACTTGAGAAAAGAGTTCTGC
>LIAE01010316.1:63229-128788 GCA_002287525.1 Diploscapter pachys
ATGCTAAGAGGCTATCAGAATCTGAAGTGCTTGACAACAAGACATCGGTTGTCGTCCTTGATAAGGTAAGTATAAAATTTTAAATAAAAAAAAGCGACAACAAAAAACCAATAAATCAATATTTCAGATCCAAAATCTTAACATCTTAGCTAGTTATCCGGAGAAAATCAACGATGGGAATGAGATGCTGAAGGAGTCCGAGAGGATTTCCACTGAACTCTTCTGGTCGATGGTGAAGGGCGCGGGGGAGGTTTATAAGGAAAAATTGGCGAGGCTTAGGAAGCCGGTTGATCAGGGGTATTTGTTTATTGCGTTTATCATGTAAATTAATGAATTTTTAGCGACTGGGTTGACTCCCGTCCCGCTTTAAGCCTCACTCCAATTCATAACTACGAGCGCAATCTTATCCAGATTCCCTTCGACGTTGTTCGAGCGCCTTACATGGATTCGGAGAATTTCCTCGAG
The DNA here is from genome assembly GCA_002287525.1 of Diploscapter pachys. Classification (NCBI taxonomy): domain Eukaryota; kingdom Metazoa; phylum Nematoda; class Chromadorea; order Rhabditida; family Rhabditidae; genus Diploscapter; species Diploscapter pachys. The sequence goes on from LIAE01010316.1 coordinate 63,695, forward strand.
TAGGCGTTATTTCATTTTCCGTTCCTGACGAATATTGAGGTAATTAGAAAAAAACAGGTTTCTTTTTAGTTTTATGAACTACGCAACTCTCGGCACGACGATTTCACATGAACTTACGCATGCATATGATCGGCAAGGTAAGGAAACGGATTATCCGAAAAGGCTGCTGGCTACTATCTCAAAATCTCAATTTTTGAGGATGTGTCGAATGTTTTTTGTGGGACTCACAACTTTTTTCGAGATACCTCTTAATTCCGATCTACGAATTTTCAAGCCCAGACTGTGTTCTCATGCTCATGGCTGTTGTTTACCCGTTTTTAATGCGCATCTGCATCTCATCACCTAATTGGTCCAATTAAGCTCTCCATCCGGGGCTGTGTTTTCCGATCTTCTCTTTCAGTTTTTATTTTTCATTAGTCATTTAGCTAGCAGTCAGTCGTCTAAATAGTACACTTCTTCGTTACAGAGTCATTTCTCTAATTCCAACGTGAAATAAGGAAAATTTTCGAGAAAATAGCAAGAAAATGAAGATACGCCAGAGAAATTCGAGAAAAGTTGAGTTTCTTCTCCAATAGCTCCTTCGTCATCATTAGGTTTCTCCCTCAAAATTGCCTCAGGCACTTCGTCTCTCGTTTTAATTGAACCTCTCTGCATAGTTTGCTGTTGTTTTGCTGAGAAATGCCCTACTGGTGTAGCAATCAAAATGAGAAACGGAAAATTCAAAGAACCGGAAATCAGAACCAAAAAAGTTAGGATTAGTAGGTGGGGGAAAGATGTGATGTAATGACCTGAAGGTTGGTTTGACGTAACGCAGACAGAAACGTAAAATTAGCTCAAAACTAATGCGGAATAATTAAATTGACGTCGAATCAATTTGAGATTTTCCTAAAACGAATGGTTTCAGGCAAGCTACATGGACCTACGGGCAACTTGGGAAAGTATTGGAGCAAATTTTCTATGCGTAAAGTTGAAGAGAAGGAGAACTGTCTCTTGAAACAATATGAAGAATTGATTGGGAAGGTTTGAGAAATAAAAATTCTTCTGAATAAACACAAATTCATGTCAGAAAGAGGACGCCGAAAAATCGCTCTATGAAAATATCGCTGATCTCGAGGGATTGACGGTGTCCTATCGGGCTTGGAACAATCTGCACTCGAGTTCTTGGCAGAAAATCGCGGGGCTAGAAAAATATTCGACTGGGCAACTTTTCTTCGTTGCTTACGCTCAGGGCTGGTGTGCTCACAAGACGACGAAATCGAGAGAAGTACATTCGCCTGAGGATATTCGGTAATTTTGGTAGATTTAGGAAATAATTATGCAAATATTCAGAGTCCTGGGAGCCCTGCAAAATTCGAAAGCTTTTGCGGAGACATTCGGATGTCCTTCGAACACGAAAATGAATCCGATTAAGAAGTGTTCTCTTTGGTAAATTCGTATTTTTATTGTATTGGAATATTTATTTTCATTGATCTCAAACTTATTTATATGATCTTTGTTGTTCTTGTTTTTTATTTATGTACTTTGGGATTCTTAATTTCGCAGATCTCATAGTTCGTCTATAATTCATTAACATGTTTATGTTCACCTGCACATTCTTAAATATTTTGTATTGGACATATCTCCCACGTAAACTTTGTTTTTATATACGCAGTTTGGCTGAATTTTATGTGAATAAAATATTTCGTAGCTTAAAAGTTGAAAGGGCATACAAATTCATAGACATGAATACAGACAACTCATGCACTAATATTAATAAATGAGTAATTAAAGTCGAGGTTGGTGTGCAATTTATGGTATTCAAGTTAATGGATATTCTATCGCGTTTGCCTACCCCATTTATTATTATATTAAAAAGTTCGTAATTTTTTTATGAATAATAGAGAAAAGAAAACATATTGGGTAAATTTAGGTTAAAGTGAATGATAAAGTGCATATTTTAATGTATGAATGATCGACTATACATTTAATATTTGGCAGTCTGGTTGAATTGAATATATTCGGCTTATTTTGATGAGTAAATGAGTGGGTTAATTAATGAATTCTCTATCTATAGTCCGAAGTCGGCTGCTAGTTTCTCAACTGACTGTTGCTTTTTCATTTTCAGTGCGCCTTCTGCAGAACAGCGTTAATTTCCTCTCCGCACCCACTAAATCTGAAGGTTTTGCTTTAATCCGTATATTTTCGATTTTAATTACAATTGCAAATTGCCATTCAAAGAGCTAAATTTGGACCCTTATCCGGACTCGGCTTTTGATTTGCTGCTTTCCTTCAAATTCTCTAAATCGGATAAACTTTCAATTTGAAATTTCATGTTCAATTGTTTCAGACTTAGAGCTGCTGTTAAAATTGGATTATCGTTCAGGATCACAACAAATTTAATCTCGTAAATTTGCATTTTACTCTGTCGCAATCCAATCAGATTAGTATCCTAATGAAACGTAAGAAGAGTTGAAAATTTTAGATTTCTAACTAGGAAATGTGTCCTTATCTTAAAATTTTAAAATTTCGCTTCAAAAGTACTATCGCTGTAGCCCAAGGCCTGAAACACGCTCATTTGTGCATTAGCGTTTGTGTTATCCGATTTGTGCATTTCTCCGGACTTCTAATGAGGCTAAATGTAGAGTTTGCCGAAAGTTTCTCGAATTTCGTACTATTCTTCTATAGTTTAAATTAGTCATTGTGCCGAAATTCTATTTCATCTTTTATTCCTTTCATATTTTAGATCAAAAGCTTTTCCGCTACCGTATTAATGCTCTTTATCTTCTCATTTTCGAGCAACGAGGTGCATAAGATGGGCTAAATCATCACGATTTCGAGACTTCAGACCAGATTTAGGTTATTAGGAATCCTTGAGCGATTAAGAAAAAACTTGCACCGAGTGCTTATACCATTGTTCTTTGTATCTGAAAGAATTTGGCTAATATCCTGTCTGATATCCGAAAATCCGTAAATCTGGCAATTGTATGGATTTTTCCGGCCGCCTACTCAATTAACGCCTTTTCTCAATTCGTGCAGCGTCATAAAATAGGCGCATTTTATTCGCTTATGAAAGCGAGGACATAGCCGATTATTATAAAGCCAATTTGAAAAAGCACATCGTGTTCATCCCACTCTGCGAAAAATGACATAATCCGTCATTTTTCTATAAATTGGCCATGGATTTACTAATTTATTTTATATAGGGTAGACTGCATAAGGATGTTGAAAATTCTCACTTCTGACGCGGACTCTGAATCTCATCATTTTCTTCATTGACCTAAATCATTCAAAATTCGATATAGTCTGAATCTCACCGTTTTTTTTCTGAGATCAGACTTCAAAGTTCGGAAGTATCTAAAATTTCTTTTAATGTTTAGAGCTTAGACTGTTTTTCAGTAGATTTGTAAATCTTCGCGTAAAATCTCTGAACCTCTGCCATGACGCTTACCAATTTATCATCGCATCCACTTTTAGCTCTACCAGATTTCTCGAAGTCTAAAATTTAACCCTCCCCACGCCCAAAACATATTGACAGATTTGCTATGATAAATGGTTTTAATTGTTGAACTTCTATTGTTTGTTCCATAATCTTGGAGGTAAAAAGTGGCGTATAGTTATTTTCATAGGTTAGAAAAGGAGAGACCGACATAAAATCATCTTTTCTTTCGTATTTTTGACTTCAAAGATTTTGAACCTGATATTATGCATTTCATATATCCAAGAATAATTTTGATGACTATTTGTAAATACGCAATGCTCACTTTGCATATTCGAATGTGCATAAGCTTTTCTTTCTCAAGTAATCGGTCTTTAACAATATGTTTTATGTCGAATTAGCTCAACCCACATTTCAAAGTCGTTTTTTGTCCGAATAATGCATATACTCGAGCAGTTTGAGTGTAGCTCATTTGTCGTTAAAAGCTTACGACTTTTGTCGACGCAAAACGTCCCTTTTCTGACTAATTTTAGCTCCATTTCAATAATTAAGACGAATGTCTTACTGTTTCGCTATTTTTCTAGCATATTATTGCTTAATTATATCAGAATTTTAGGATATCAAATCACCTGATTCTGAATCTGAAAGCCTTGCAAACACTCTAAAAAGGAAAAGGAATATTTATTCATTCATGAGAGTGATATTTCCGCTCATCGTCGCCTTATTCCATTTCTTCGACACATTATCAGCAGGTAAATCTTTGACAATTTGTAAATCAGCCATGTAGCCATCTCAAAAGTAACTACGTTGAACATTATATTTAGTGGAATAGATTCTCTTTCACTGTTATTTCACGGAAGATGGATATTTACTCTTCGGTAGCTACGCGGTTACTTGTACAAATGCTGGTTTTCTCACCATAACTTGGCAGTATGACTATTTCAGAACCCTCTGTCCCAAACCACTTCTTCCCGTATCTTCGATACATGCGACTTACGGATGGAAGCAGCTACCACGAAAATCCGTCAATAGCGGCGTTTTCACTCAAACTCATGGTAGGTGATTTCAAATATGATAGCATTATCATCGTCCAGAGCAATGAGAGATATTCATTCGAAAATTTTAATAACTTTGGTCAGACATCATATTATATGCTGATTTTATGTAGCATCATGTTACTCTTATTCAAATCTTGTGACCAATGACTGAATTAATTGATTAAGATAATCACATCAAGGGCATTTCAATAGAATATAAGCGAAATTTCCATAAATAGCTGAGAATTTTAACATTTCGATATTTTAGAAAACGGCTACGTAGGTAATTTCATTAGACTTATTAGTGTCATATGCTCGCGCAATCCAAACAAATCCTATGAATGATGGAAATATTCTCGGAAAGATAGATAAATATATTTTTAAAAAATTTCTCTAAAATAAACTATTTAATTTAAAGAACATTCGAAATTTAAACCTTTAGATGAAATATGTGATTTTTGAGATCATTATTTTACCTTCAGGGATTAAAAGATTTATAAAATCGTCTTTTTTCAGGACGACCGTCTCCTTCCAGTGCCATCAGCTCGTCTTCAGACCGCAGATTTACCAGATTCATTTTCCTTGCCATCATCAGCTAAACGTCTAGTATCAGATATTGGAAGCGGCGAAGATCTGCTTGAATCTGCGGCACAGAGATATCCAAACAACTGACAAACCTGACGATATCGTTGTCTATGAATGTGAGATGAGATATTTTCAACTTCAGCCCGACTTCAAAATCCAATTGAAGTTAAATCGAATTGAAAGTCCCTAATCTTGACCTTTAGAAATCGTAGGCCCTTCTCCTTGCCTATTTTAAATTCATCAATTCTGCTGACAGGTTACATCATTTTTCGGGTATTGGTTAAATTTGGTCGATTTTTGCTGTTGGTTCCATGCTTGTTTTCATTCAATTATTAGTCTTTTTAATCTGGAAATTATCGTACATGAGCAGTAATAATTGATTTCTTGTTTAAATTTCGCATTCTCATGCATGATAAGTCAGTCTCCTTTGCTTGTTAGCTGTTGAATTTCCAAGACCCATTGACTCTATGCTTGAATGTAAATTGCTTTGCTATATCGTATAATCAGTAATTTCTGCGTGAAATTGTTTACGGTACATATTATTATATGAACTTGGATGAAATTCAAAATTCGATTCGACATAAATACATGAGAACTATTACTCTTAAAAATAAATTAATATCCGAAGAAAAATATTACAATACAAAAAAATATTATAAATTTCTTTTCTGTGATCGTACTAAAATTTATGTCTATTTTCAGGAAAAAGAAAAAAAATCATTTCAACTGTCTTTATTGTGACATTTGCAAACAAAAGTTGACCATATTTGAGTGGGGTAGGAATTGGGAGAATTGATGGGGGGAATGAAGAAAGAGACTAGTAGGCCTCGGCACAGGCCATCTCGACGACGGAGCCGTAAACGGAATCAGAATCGACCGACTGTAGGGTCATCTCGGCATCGCCGTGTTCGGGCAGAGCGTCGCCCTGGAAAGTTAATTGATTTTGAAAATTCGATAAATGAAGTCAAACATGGAAATTTAAAAGATAAGAAAGAAAGTCCCTAATATTCCAAGAAATAATTGCGAACTTCTCAGAAACAGAAAGATTTCTTTTTCAAATTTAAGAAGAACAAATTTCTATGATTTCATATAAAGAAGAATTTGAAAGATAATAAGGATTTGTAGATCGAAGAGAAAAAAGAACTTGCATGATAAGGACTGAGAACGATGCGGTGCAAGTGCAGAGTGGGCAGTCTGAATAGCTTGTCATTATTGGTAGAAATATTAAAATTCACCTAGCAGACAATCGATTGCACTCGCGCTCGGTGAGGCCCCAGCCGGCGATGAGTTTGTCTCTGAGCGCCGTGCGCAGCTCTCTGCCCAACTCGTTGAACCGACCGCTCTGCTGCAGCTCTTTCGCCATTTCAAACAGTCTGGAAATTACCGTAAAATTTATAAAATAGAAGTTCCCCTAAATTAGAAATACCCCCTATAGTGGAAGTCCATGGAATCCTATTTTAGATTCGACGGTATTCGAATTTCTAGAATTTTAGGTAATTTATAACTCACGTGGATTACGTGAGCTATAGTTAGTGATAGGAAATATGCTTTCAGAAAAGATAAGTATTTCTTCAAGTCATCAAATAATTTAGTATCTGCGATTTTTTAAATAGAATACTGTAGACTTTAAAAAAATCGAAGTTTGAAGAAAAACTCACGATCCTTCGGCCCTCTGCAGCAGCGCCCTTATCATGTTGTTGAGTTGGAATTTCTCGGCGAACTTCAACTGCTCCATGTAGTCGTTCTCGTTTTTGGGCATCTCCAAAAGCAGGTCCTGAAAATATCCTTTTTTTATTTAAAATATCTAAAGTACAGCTAAAATTAGCGTATTTCTTCATCCATTTTTCCCTTCAATTAGAGAATGATTTTCAACCTGCTCAAGTTGTCTCTTAGCGTGCTGCCAGTTGTGGTCGAAACAGAAGATGATCGTCGGCTTGATATAGGAAAACGGAACGCGCGTGTGCGAGGGATACAGGAAGTGCAGAAGGGCTAGTAGAGCCTAAATAATGAAAATATCAAATATTGTTTTGATTATCTTGAAAATAAACTTATTAAATAAAGGCGAAACGCACCTTTCCAGGGGTGACATTGCACTCTCTGCAAGCACGAGCCATTTCGCCGGAAAATATCGCCACATATTCGTCTTCTCCAACAAAGTAGAATCTCTTCGTGCCGAGTGCCTGGAAGAGTCCTCTGTTCACGTAGAAAGGCGTTTGGCGGAGAAAGATTTTCACGTGGTGGCTGTCGTTCTAAAAGACGCGTAATTTTAAAAACAATCGGTTATATTCGACGATCAACCTTTGGCTTGAGAAAATCCGTCGGATTCAGAGGATTGACCAGCAGAATTGCAGAGGAAGGAGTCGAGCGAGCCTGAAACCCAATTATCGTTTGGCAAATTCCGATTTTCTCCGATACCTGAGCAACAGTCGGACAAATGATGTCGCTGTAGACGCCCGTTCCGACCTGACTCTCCGCGTCCCATCCCGAAGCGATCCATTTGTCCCACAGATCGAATTGGACTGCGCTAGAAATAACTCTTAGAAAAGTTGAATATTCAATTTCTGCTGCGACTGCTACATACATGACGGAACTCGATAAAACGATGGAGTCTTCCTTTTTCAATTCCTTCAATCTCTCACTACTGTTATTCGTCATTTAGCAACTGTTATTTTCTGAACCTGAAGACGATTTGCTTGACGGCTGGCAGCAACTTGCTCCTGACGGCCAACTCGAACTTCTCCATCAAACTCATCTAGAAAGATGATTTTTTATCAGTCTTTAGTCACCTAAAAATAAATTTCGATCTTTGATCTAAAATCAACGCACCGGTTTCAGGTTGAACTCGTAGAGGAACTTGGACGTGGCGTAGATGAGACAGCGACAGTTGAAGGCGACTGTCGCGTGGGTCAGACCCGTAAAATTAGCGTCCAGCGAACGACCGGTAGGGTAGACCTGAAAATTGACATAGTCAATAATTCAGCATAATTTCATCTGGGCCAGACTTGACTTATTATGGTTGGAGAATAAATGTATGTATACAATACAGGAAAATACTATCAACTTTCTAGTCAAATGAACTAAGTGATTAGAAAGAATGAGCCTGGTAGAGAAGTTCGACGAAGTCCCGCTTTTGCACGTCCGTCACCTGCAGTTCGTCCACGTTTTCCGCCATATTTCCTGAAATTAAATACGTTTTAGTATAAAATCAATAAACTCAAGAAAGTACAAGGAAAAACCTATGATATAAAAATCAGCCTAAATTTTATTTTGATTACCCATATAATCCGACAGGAGGGAGAGAATGTCCTTGTAAATTCGAATGGGCGACTCTCCATCGGCGAAGTGCACGGTCAAATCGCCTTCGTTGAACGCGGGCAGAGGCTGCAGTTGCTGAATTAGCATAAATTGTCGGAAAATACGAATATTATATAAGGAAATGACGGCATTTTAAATGCCTACGACATTGAGAGTGCGCATTTCGAAGCGAAGGAAGTGGATAGAGTGCGGCTTGATTTCGACGTGCATGGAGCTGGAGGAACGCGAGAACTGGAACACGTCCTGAAATAAGCAAACTAAAGTAGATCCCTATAAAAATGAGATTACTGACCCTATCGACGATCTTCATGGGCCCGAAATTCTCTGCGACGCAGATTCTCATCTGCACCATCAACTCCCATTCGACGTCGTCCTTCCATGGAGATACTGACAGAGAGACTTGGCGGTGCGACTGAAAATAAAGGTGATAATGAGGAGATCATGTTATTAAATAGGGTTAATCAGACGAGAAAAGCTGTCGCGCAGGTCTATTATAAATACAACCTCTTCTTTATGACTTTTGTGTGACAAGTTGTCGAAGTTCAGTTTCACTAATATCCTATTTCCACTCACGTTACTCCGAAAGAAGACGAAGTGAGAATTTCTCTTACTCTTCATTTTTGGCTAGGAAGTCTTACATTAGCCAAAAGTGAAGGTTTCGAATCCACTTCTAATTAATTTCACTTGAATTTCAAGTTAGAGTGAAGTTGAAGCAGTAAATCTTAGCTACTTCAGACTTCCCCGTAAAAAAGTCCTACATTAGGGAGAGTGGAGTGACGAATGATCCATCTGAAGAGAGGATGCTCGAATTGGACATCGTCCTGATGGCCTGCTGCCGGACCGCTGCGCAGACTCTTCTCATCCAGCACGATCTGCACGTTCAACGACTCGAAAATGTCGATCGCTGTTGTCGCTGACTGGAAAAAAAACGGTTAGGGGATGGATTTGAATTTTTTCACCAAAATTATTAACGAGGTGAGAATTTGAAAATTTTTACGTTCACGAGGTAGAAATTAGAGGTGAAAAGATGAGAACAATAACGGATGGTTGTAAAATTTCATCATCAAAATTATCAGAAAGGTGGAGATTTTGAGCAATTTAAAGTCGGGCTCAGAGTTCACCGATTACGATGTCGAATTTGAAGTCTGACTTATCGATTATTGCATCATTTTTACGAACCAGAACTTCTTCACTGGAAATGCTTTCGATTACGTCGGTTGCGCTGGACATGATTGCGAGAAATGAGCAATGTTCGAAATGACTCCAAAATGAAGTGTATCCATTCATTTTTTGATTTATAGAATAATGATGTATTCTAATTTTTGAGCTATAAAACAATGTGTTTAAATTTGTATTCATAACTTCAAAAATAAATAATTTCTCATATCCCTTTCTATAAAAATCATAATGAATATCACAGCCAGGCCTAGGGAGGACGATCGTCGGAGAGCCCTTGCGACCTACCCTCATAGTTTCTTTTCGTCTGACAAAAGTATTCCCTAGATCTGGATACAGTCGAACGATGAATGGCTTTATGCAGTAAAATAGAGAAATACAATCCACAAACGAATAAATGGCAAGAAGTTGGAAACATTGACATAAAATAAAGTTTGATTATAATAATCTCAGATTTCATATAGAAATTTTATTCAATAAATGTGAAATAATAATTTAATTTCAATGAACATGATACAGACAACTCTTGAAGACATCCAAAAGTAACGAGAGATAATTATAACTGAAATAAATATTCTTTAAAATATTTGATTTAAAAGTTCTGCAACTAAATCCAATATTTATTTTATAGTAATTTCAAAGTAATTTTTTTCAAAACATATAACAGAAATAGTTAATCGATTTCTTGTGAACAGTTATTGAACGTATTCAGAACATAATATTGTCCGTCAGTAGCACCAATGTTAGTGTATTTTTCTTATTTTTTCTTCTCAGTCACTCTCTTTTTCACTGCCTGTTTGATGATAAGGCATTTTTTGTCGATTTCATGGCATCGATCCATTTAATTTCAGTTCAATATCTTTCAGTGTTTGTTAGTTATTTTATCGTTCTGTCACTATAATTCTGTTCTTCTTAATTCGAAATACCAATGCAAAAATGTTTAAATAAACGTAAATTTTAATTTACAATCTCAATTGAAGAAAACAGTATATAATCAATATGAAGCTTAACCCTAATGAATTATGATTCTTTATTCGTTTGAGCATGAATGCATGAAAGATCTCATAAAATAATTTTAATTTATAGATTAAAAAATAATTAAGAAATGGTTTACATTGGGATAGATTTGGGAACGACTTATTCGTGTGTTGCTATCATTGAAAATGGAAAGCCTAGAATCATTTTCAATGAAGAAGGTAAATCAATTATGAAATTTCCCTATCTACTCTTTCCATTGTAATTTATGTTCAGGCAACAATTTTACGCCATCGATTGTGTCATATGGGGATAATAACGAAACATTAGTCGGTAATCATGCACTCAACTATCCTGATCTTTCACGAGTTCTATACGGTTTGTATCCTTTAGTCCGTATCTGAGAGGCGAAAAGTGGTGCACGGCTATTTTTTGGCAACTAGTATTTGATGGAGCGATGTAGAGTGCAATGACGGAGTACTTGATTGTAATTGACGGAATGATTTTTGTCAAGAAACTCCGTGTTTCTATCGAAAATGAGAGACTGGCCTAAACTCATTCTTTTTCTCCTCATTTTCAACCTCCCAGATTTAGGACTCAATAATATCCAAAATGCTATCTTATTTTTTGGATTAATTTTGTAGATTCGAAAAGACTTCTCGGCTGGGAATTTATGTATCGTTTACCAATTGCCGAGAATCGCTTACTATGGACATTCGATTTGGATACAAGAAATGTGCTGCATTGATTTTTCATTGTAACAAAAATATAATATTTTAGGACTCAGTAGGCTATGTTCTGAATAGAGGCACTGAGAAAGAGCGATTTATTTCGCCGGAAGAGGTGTCAGCTGATATTCTACGAAAACTTAAATTTATCGCAGAAGTTCTATATTTAAATAATACCTATTTAGCATTTATTTCTTAGAAGTACATGGGAGAGCCAATAACGGGAGCTGTTGTCGCAATTCCAGCCTTCTTTCAGTCAGCTCAAATAGAGACTACGAAAAGAGCTGTTCAAATGGCTGGACTCGGGTTAAAGATGCTAGTTAAAGAGCCTACAGCTGCTGCGATCGCGTACAATGAAGATAAGAAGTTAGAGGATTCAAACATAATGATATTCGACTTCGGCGGAGGTAGGTACATAATCATCATTTGAGAACAGACAATCGAGAAGTCCCATCAATGAACTTTTCAGGTACACTTGACATTAATATTTGCAAAATTGAAAACGGAAAACTCGCTATAAAAGCAGTTCATGGAGATGAGCACTTAGGTAAGGTCACATTCAGTATTCTTTTCATAACATCCCTGAATTTGCATTTTAATAGGTGGTCAGGATTTCGATGGAATAATTATGAACTATGTATTACAAGAATATAAGAGAATATCGACTTTTGATATTCTTGAAAATAAGCGTTTGGTTAAACGGCTAAGGGCCGAGTGCAGATTGGCAAAGGAAGCGCTCTCCTTCGATGCTCCTTCTTATGATATTCATGTTAGTATTATTAAAAATAATCGAAGTAGCGAATTATAAAATTTAGTTAGACATCGATCTAGATTGCCATTCGGATTTAGATGTACAATTAAAAAGGATAAAATTTAATGAATTATGCAAGGAGCTTTGCACAAGAACATCCAATCTAATTGATGATACGCTTAGAATGGCTAACCTTAGGACAGATGGCATCGATCACGTGGTAAACAATCACGAAAACCCTTCCATTCTGGTCGAAAATATTCCCTAAATTATTTATTCAGATATTGGTCGGTGGGTCAACAAGAATTCCTGCGATAAGGAATATTTTGGAAATGAAATTTGGGCAGAAGAAATTAAAATTCAATATCAACCCCGATGAAGCCGTCGTATTGGGGGCAGCTATTTTGGCTGATGCTATTGAAGTAGGAATTATTATACTGCGAATATCTAAACAAAATATTCTAGAAGAAAAAGCAAATTCCATTGATTAATAATGCAACGAATGAATTAACCCAGAATATGAGTAATTTGCAAATTGGCTACAATGCCAATCCTGAAGAGGCTGTAGCTCATGGAGCTGCGGTTATTTCAGATGCTTTAGAGGTTTTAAGATAAATAATTCATTATTAAAATGGAAATGATAATTTCAGAAAGGAATTGAAATCCCATTGATTAGTAATACAATGAATGAATTAGCCCGAAATAACAATGATTTGCAAATTGATGGAGAAAATTCATTCAATAATTCGCATAAAATCTTATTTTATTGTAAGAAATTATGTTGAAAGCTAAATAAGAGACTTTGAAACGATTAGTAATAATTCAGTTTATTATTCAAATAATGGTGAAGATGAAGGAAGAATATGCTTGTTCAATTCATCTACCTGCTCAGTCGAAGTGATTGCGAAATTCCACAATTGTTATGAGCCATTTCAAGTAGCAACTACACAGAATAAAGTAAATTCTTTATGTTCGCTATTCTTAATAATTTCTCCGATTTCAGATTTTTGGAATTAACTACGTAAATAAGTCATTTGAAATATATGATTTGAATATTGGACAAATTTCAAGAGGTCCTATCAACAAATCCATGAATTATCGACTCAAGGAATTTTACAGGTCCAAATCCTTCTGAATGGCGTAGACTTGCATCTGTCGCTTATTACAAAAACAAAGTGTATTATTTGGGTGGAGAGGATCCTAAAACATACGAATATACGAATCGAGTTGATGTAAGAAGATCGAATGAAAGTCCATGAAATAATTTATTCAGGTTTTAATAGATGGAAAATGGCAAACAGGACCTGCTTTTCCTCTTCGAATTAATTGGGCTCAAACAATAACATGCGATGAAATTTTATACGGTCACATTATATCATATTCATTATTGTAATTATGGATATTCAGTTATTGATGGATGGGAAAGTAAAATGATATATCGATTATCAGACGATGAACGGGAATGGATAGAAATTGAAGATATTCCAGAAATACTAATTTATTTCGGAGTCGTATCATTAAATGGAAAAATCTACATAACTGGAGGACAGAAATAGTTAATTTTGTATGATAAATAATATATCATTATATATTTAGTGATGATGTATTAAAACCCTGTCTGTGTTTCGACCCCTCAGCTCCAGTTGACAGTCGAGTTTCTCGAATCGCTGATATGAATTATGCAAGATGTCATCATTCGCTTGTTGCTGCGAATGAAAAATTGCATGCAATCGGAGGGTGAGTTAATATGTTCAAAATTCTGGTAATTGATATGAATTTAGAATAAAAAAGTCGAATAATAAATGGGTTTTATGCAGTAAAATAGAGGAATACGACCCACAAACGAATAAATGGCGTGAAGTCGGAGAAATTAACATAAAATAAAACTTGATTATAACAATCTTAGATTTCATCTGGAAATTTTATTCAATAAATGAGAAATAATAATTTAATTTCAATGAGCATGACACAGACAACTCTCGAAGACATCCAAAAGTGATGAGGGAAAATTGTAACTGAAATAAATATTTTTAAAAATATTTTATTTCCAAATTCTGTAACCAAATCTAATATTTATTTTCTAGTAATCAGACCTATGGAGGACGATCGTTAGAAAGATTGTTAGAAACCCTTTGCCCTTTGCGACCTACCCCCCTATAGTTTATTTTCGCCTAACGAAAGTGCTCCCTAGGTCTGATCACAATAGGAAATAAGAACCTGACAAGATCTACAGAAATTTATCACAGATTAGCATCTTTCTTTGCAAAATAAAAAGTTAGATATCCGTTATGTTCTCGAGGAGTTTAGCACCAGTCGTTACAGAAGAAGTCAGAATTAGTGAGATTTGAGGTAGAAGTCGAAGTGAAGCGATTTCAGCTCGAGTCAAACCACCAACGACAAATAGGGCGACTTGCGAGTTGTCTGAAATTTTAAAATCTTGAAAAAGCCTTAAATAATTGATCTTGCGTCAGAATTGGATCAATTCATATTTTAGCGAAATTAAAGAAATATTGAACATTTTCAAGGAATTCGTGTATCAGAATTAGATCAATCTATTTTTAACGAAGGAAAAATGTAGATAATTTTCATAGAAAATTTAGGAAGATAAATATTGTTTAAATTTTACCATTCGGAAAAATCTCCTCTCCTATTTTGTTCCACGCGGCCCATCGCAATTTGATGCCTTCTTCGATGATTCTGACTAGAAGAGACGCATAGCCGCTGTAGGCATAGGCTGTGTCGTTGGGAGTCTCAAAATGAAAAGATAAAAAGGGGTATCTATTAAAGCTTAGGCAGTTTTCGTATACCATTATTATTTCTACTAAATTACTTCTTTCAAAATTATCTTCTATATTTGCGGTTTATAAATAAATTTTCTAATAAACCTTAGAATAATAGCAATTAAAAAATCTTTTAAAAATACGAATCTTACCATTTCATTAACGTGTTCGGGCAGCAGATCGTATTGTTTGTTCATTTGCTGGAAGAGCAAAGGAGTGTGTTCGCAGGCCATTTTCCCACTGCCGCCCTTCTCCCGGACCAAACCCATCTTCTGCATCTTCATGAATTTGTTCAGAGCTTCGATGCCGTAGGACTGAAAAAGAGAAAAAAAAATAAAAAATATTGTATTTTTAAAATAAAAGACCCCCTCTAATGATATAGTGAAAATAGAAGATCCGAGGTTAAAATTAAAGAAAGTACGGGATTTTATTATCAAAGGTAAAATAAAAGAATTAAAAAACATACCTGCCAAATCATCCTCCTGTACTGCTGCAAGACCGTTGTTTTCAATCCCCCAGCTGTGAGAGAATGCACCGCAATAAGTCGGAGAACATCGTTCAAATTGCCGTCTTCGATGATTAGTTCCTCGATAAAAGGAACCATTTTATCCGAGTTTGAGGAGAAGAGAAGTTCTGCAAAAATAAAATTCAAAAAATAATGCATCTTAATAAAGATTATGCAGTTCATGTGTCAAATCTGAGAAATGAATAAATCTTGTATCAATCCTTAATAGAGGTTAAAAGATGTATGAACTTTAATAAAGGGCTAAATTAAAAGCTGCAAATCCCAACCTTTCTGTATCTTGACAATATCGCTGAGTTTCTGGGACAGTTCTGATCTGCTCATTTCCGCGAGTCGCATGTGCTGCCCGGCCGACTTCTTTCGCTTCAAAATCCTCGGCATCTTCTTCACGAGCAACTGATACTCGGCTACGGACATTTTTTCTTTGTCATACTGAAAAAATCACTTTTCTCAATCATAGCTTCCTAATATTATCGAAATGATTAAATTTTCAGAGTTTTGGATATCCAGATTATAGAAAAAAGACGTACAGTATCCAAGTTCTTCTTGAATAAATAATTTTCGAAGCGTTAAAATAATTTGAAAAAATGTTGATCTTCCTTCTGAACCAAACATTTTTAGCATGATAACAAAAATGATGAATTCATAGAAATTCTTGGAATCAAGAGAAAATATTCAGTCTTAATATAGAACCAAAAACTAACATTTTCATCCTCCCTGATTTCCTGTAGAATCTTGGACAGCTCGATGCCCATGGCGTTGATGTGGACGTGTTTGAGTCGATGGAACAGCTCCTCGTCCAGCTGAATGTCGATTTGATCGAACGGGTCCAGTTGGGCGTTCTCCTCGAAGTCGCATTTCGAGACCTGAAAATATTTTTTTTTAAAAACCATAAATCTTTTATATAAAAATTTAGACACTAAATATTTTCATTTTTTAACAATTGAATAAAAATATTTCTTTAAAGTAAAGTAAAACTTTTTTCATTTAAAATTTTTATGCAAAAGTAAAGATTTTTTGAAGCTAAATAAATTAAATTTCTTCAGAATAAAAGAGAAAAGTTGTTTTTCTTACCGATAAACTAGCGTTGATCCCGATCTCGAACAACTCATCTAATAACCCAGCATAAGTGAGTTGAGTCAGCATCGGACTGAGCGGATCCAACCAACGGTCGATCAGAACGATCCGATTGAATTGCAGAGAGGATTGGGAGGAATTTTGGGGTGTTTGTTCCTGAAACATTGATTTGAAAAAATAAATTAAATATTTGACCTAATAAAGTGAAGCTAGACAATATGATAGTTGGTGAAAATAAAAGAAATATCTTGACCACTTACTTTGCAAAGTGGAGTTAGAGATGCAAGAATAATAAATTTTCGTAAAAAAATTCTTGGTCGAATTTAGACAAATCTTAAAAGTTACCGAATTAGCCCTGAGTTTATGAGTCATCCTCGCTACGTCTTCTGCCCATTGGCCTCGAGAATAAATCGGAATCGAGGGGGAGGCTTGAATTTGGAGCAAATTGAACAGCGCCACTGCACATCGATGCAGATATGTCCAGTCGCCGTTTAGGAGAAGTCTGAAAATAAAATTAAAAACATGCGCATCTTAAAAATTCATTTATTTACCAGTGAAGCATTATAGAAAATAGATTATCAAGGCTATTTTATAGAAAACTAATTACCTAGATGGTAATTCAGGCTGTGAAAGAGACAAACATTCACCGTCTCGAGGAAACCATACAAGCGGAATCTCTTTCACCGATTCCAGTCTTTTCCAGTACTGAAAAATACAATTTTTTTAATCGTGAAAGATTATACTTACATGTCCATTTTCACGTTCTTTGAGCTTTTCTCGAATCACGTACCAAGCCTCGGGAATGAAGAACACTTGGTACAGGACGGTCTGGAAATAAAAAAATAAGTAAAAAATAAAATTGCCTACTCATGTCCGAAATTTTAATCACAATAACTTCTTGCAGATTTAAAAAAAAAATCGTACCGATGGATTACTAGCCTTGTCGATGTAGGCGCATAGCGAATCGAGTGCGTTTAAAGTGGGGGACAGAAAGAAGACGACGTGCGCCGATTGGACCGATTTGTAGTTGTTCAGCGCCAGATGTTCAGCGACGTCGTGTTGCTTGAAGAGTTGAGGCGAGGCGAACTGAAACAAAAGCAAAATTAAGATTTTATTTATTTGTCATTCCAAAAAAAGCTAGCTAGGAACCAATAATTTAGTTCTCAAAAACTAAAAGAAAATAATTAGATCCAATTGTGAAAATTAGCTCTCTGATCAAGCTGAAGTAAAATATCGATTTTAAGATATTTTATAAACAAAAAAATTCAACCTGCTGAACTTTACGCATCAAGCTCTTGTCCCAGACGATGGATTTCGTGCCCTCGAGACTGTCCAGCGCAGCGAACAACTGTCTTCTGGCCTGCTCCACGCCAATCCGCACTTCCACGCAACTCCAATAATTCCCTTCAGATTCTTCTATCACCATCTAAAAATGACAAATAAGAAAAACCACTAAATGAAAAATGCATGATTCAAATGCGCACTTGCACCAATGAAAAATAAACATTGCAGCGATGGCTGCGCCAAAGAGTGGAATGGTGGAAGAGAGAATGAATTGAGCGAAAGAAGAGCAAAATGATAAACAAAACTTCAATTTGTAAAAAAGGAAGTTATTTTTTATGGAAAATTAGCATACATCCTAAATTTTCATCAAAATTTATCACGAAAAATGCAACACAAGTCATTACCGTTCTCGCGACAATGGAGAAGGAGTCCAACGAAGCGGAGGTGCACGTCGCCGTCAAAGTGCATCCACTCGAGGCGCATTGGAGGAAAATTGGAGCAGAACAGAGAGAAGTGAAGAAAAGATACACGAAATATTACAAAGACAAGTGAAATAATGAATGTTTCAATAATGTTTAGGAAAAGCCATTTTACGAGAACAAAGGGACGGGCAGTGCGATTTTCGAAGAGTGCGAATGTGGCTGGTGCTCTAAGAAGAGCGAGTCCGTGGAGAAGTATGCCGGCAAGAAGATGGTCTACAATCTGCCTGCTGCTCCCTCACCGTCGTCGTACGCAATGCAGGAATACAGAGCGATGAAGAGAATGAAGGAGAAGAAGAAGGCGGTGGTGGCACCGAAAGAGACCGATTCACCCGAACAGCTACCCAGTCCACAAGCAGTGTCCCCGATAAGGAAGGCTTCCACTGAGGAAGGAGAGGTGTTCACGCCGATAGAGACCGACAAACGGGCGCAGATGATGAGCAGCTGCAGTGAAGGTGAGCAAGAAAAGCTATAGATGTAGAAGGAGGAATGCCTCGAATCTTTTATCTTTCATAATAAAGGAGGCTTTTTTCTGGACTCTCGCCCCGGTTGTTGATTTTTCGATTCATGCTAACGTGTGGAATGTTAAAGAAAAGTTTCTATTTTTGGATCAATTAAAAAGTTACGTTGAAAAAGAGCGAAGATCAGTTTGATTTCAGGCCTCAAAACAGCCAAATCGCATGCTCGCTCACCTTCTCGCAGTCAAGAACACGCAAATCCACAGCAAATCGGAGGCCTTTCGGAGTGTACACTAATTTTTACCTAATTAAAACAGTAGAAATTTTCAGTTCATATGTGGGGGTTTCTGGTTCTGTTCGCTGTCTTCCTCTTCCTTTATCGGTTAGTCCTCAAATTTTGCTGGACTTTATAAATGACGCCATGAACTGTTAGAAGTAGTGAGAGAATCGTCGTCTTTTAGGTGTTGTTTAAATTACTGAATCTAGATATATTTAATTTAAACACTAAATTTCAGCAATTCTATGCCAGACGCTTGCGAATCGTACTAATCAGTCCAGCAGAAGCCATCAGGACGGAACGAAAACGTGTGTTAAGACTCGAGACTAACAAATTCCATCTCAATCAGCTCGCATTTGCATCCAATAATAAACGAAATGCCTCATCAAAACCTAAGGGCATACCCACCATATAAGTTTGGTTCGAATTTGTGAAATTTTTGCCATTGTTCGGACCTCATTTGACTCTAGTTGAGTTTATTCGTGGAATGTCTCTTAAAATATTTATTAAACACATTTTTTTCTAGTTATTATCTCCTTCAATCCATTGTGAGGAAGAAAAACATTTGTTGTACTCCGTAGATTTCTAATTTTCGATTTTCCACTTAAAATTATGCGTTGATTTCTTTACATCGAAAACTCGTGTGACTTAGTTGGTTTTAAGTAATCAAACTTTAGCAGGATTTCTGCTTCACCAATTGATTTGATAAAGAAAGTTATGTCAACTAGATTATTTAAATTACATATTTATTCAAAATAATTCTTACCAATTGACAATATTTGTTTTAATAAATATAATAAAATGACAAATAATTGAGATGCAATTAAGATATGAAAGAATGAGTTCTTAATAATTATATTTCGTTATGTTTATCGAAAAATTATGGTATGTTATTCGCTGATAAGAACACCGAAATAATACACGATTTACAAGTGAAATAAGTAATAAATGACTTAATTTCCGTTTATTGTTTTAATTCGGCTGCCAAATAGCAAAGGAGAGCTTTAATTGGAATACCATTCGCATCATCGCTATCAGTGAAAAAGTTCGAATTTGTCGTATTGCATTGATAAGGATTCAGGTAGTTATTGAGAAGATCTACAGTCTCTCCATCACAATTGAACCCGAATCCAATAATATAAGTAATTGCTATAAAAGCATCATAACGAGCTGGGTCGCACATTATGGTTTCACTGCATGGATCACTGTTCGGTATGGGGGTGATGGTTGGAGGTCCGTGAACTCTTTGCAGTATGACTGCCATGTTATCGCCACCGCACAGTTGAGCCCCTTCACCCTCTCTCCAGTAGGCGTCGTCCGTGATCACTTGCGTACAGCCGGGACATACGACTCAAAATTTTTGAATTTCTTCATAAAGTACAAGTGATAAATAGCAAATAAGATGAACATCGAATGCTAGAATCAATTCATCCATTTGATATTCTTTTACCTCCCGAAGACGTCGTTGTCATTGAAGCCACGGTAGTGTTAGCTGGTGAAGTGTTGTTGGAAGCAGCACTGCACACGAATGGAATCGATGCAGAATTCGAGACTGTTATCCATTTTCCGTCAGAGATGCGGAATGCGACGTACCAGCGAGAACCAGATGGTTCACCTAAGTCAGTGTTCTGTCAAAATTATTCATTCTTGCAAAAATTCAGAGTTCCTTTGCTATAGGGTCATAATTTCATTAAAAATGCCGAATAAGGAATATTTTGTACCTTTATTCCAATTAGTGAAATCATAAGCTGATCCATCTACGTAGACCCAGTTATTTATGTTCTTCGAAGGTGAGTAGAGTCCGATGTAGAAATTATGATGTGTCTTTTCAAACACATTTTCAGACTGCACTGAAGCATTTTTAGTTAAACTCGTTCCATCAAGAATGCTTACCTCTCAAGAAATTGTTTTCAGCTATCGAGTGAATGGACGTCAAGGAATAGCCTATTCCTCTGCAATAGTCTACAGCAGAGGTGAAATTCCTTATGTTATTGACGAATCTGTAGCATCTGAAAAATAAATCAGTTTTGAGTAGCAAATTATTCTATCTTTCAGAATTTTAACTATCTTGATTTAAAAATTTTCAATCAATCAATGAGAATAAAATTGTACTTGTTTCCGAACAATGAATCCTGTGGATCACATTTCGCTGAATTTTGTGCCGATATAGAAGATATGCAAGATGAAATTAGAAATACGACAATCAATAATTTCATGGTAGCAGGGTTCAATTTCAGATCAAATTAACGGCGAAACAATTTTTATCATTAATGATGGTCCAAATTTACTTATCAAACCAAAATCTTCTTCAATTACCCTGTTATTCTTATCGCTGTTTTATTGCATGACATTTGATTTTGTAACTTGTATACAATTATGTCTTGTAGTCAACAACAACCAGATCGGGTTTATACACGTTTATTTGCAAAGGTGCAATGTCACGTGGTGTGAGGAGTGGAGAGAGAATGAAGAGTTGTCGTGGAGAGAGAGAAGGTGGTCGGACCGGTTCGGGGTCAGAGAGGAGTCGAGCAGGAGCAGTAGAGTGTATCTCGGCGCTTCTTCTGGGGTTGGCCTTCTGATCTGAAGGTGAATAATCCTCTACTGAAATCCATTGCTATTTATACTCTCCAGCACTATCTTACTAGAGACAATATAAATGTTTATGCCAATTTGATACCATCAAAATGGTCCTGTAATAATGGCATAATCTGAAAATGGTGATAAATTAAACTGAATGTTAGTACAAGCTGCGTGTGCGGAGGTCAGCTAGTAATGGACAGGCGTTGGATGCCAATTTATTTATTTCTCAAAGTTGGATAATTAAACCATTTATTTAAAATAAGAAAAATCAATATAAAAAATAAATCCGATGAGAATTGTTGAGCAGCAAAGAATGCTGCCTTTGAAGCAAAAGGGCGAGGCAAGAGGAAAAGAAAACATTTTTGCATCGGGGATAGGTTCAATCGATAAGATAGAAAAATCGTAACTTGTCTACGAAATAAGAAAAGCGAAGGTCGCAATTCGCGACAATTCCAGAACGCCGAAGATCGGAACTTTGCTATGGCATGCAAAAAATATTATTGAACAGGATTAATCCAATAGTGTTGAAATTAGCTTACATGCACCTTTCTATTTTAATCTTATTACTTACTCCTTCATTACCTCATCTGCCGATCAGGCAATCAAACGATGAATCGCAATCTGCAGCTCTTTTCGATCGCTCCCAAAAGTGTGGCCAACAATAAAGTCAGCGGAAAATGTGAAAAGGCAAGTTGATCCAGTCTCAACTTCAACTGAATGAACTTTATTGTCAGATTGAGGTTGATCTGGAAGTTTAGTGTGAAGTTAAAGTGAGAATCACAGGTCGACAAGGACGAATTGCTGAACGAGGACGAGAAGAACTTCTACAAGATCGTCTGTAGGCGCTGCGAATCGGTGTTCTTTCCTGAGGGCGCCGTGAGATACATCAAAGCTGGTAGTTTCCAGATTATGATTAAACTGGGTTCAGAACTCAGTCCAACTTTGTTCAAAGAAAGACAGTATTATTTCAGGAAAACCAATCGACCTGCGAGTAATGACGCACCAGGGCAAGGGCGAGCCAGGCTACGAGAAGATAAGCTGGTGGTGGTACACGGAGGACGACATGGCGTTCGACACCATCGGCTGGCAGACCATCAACAGGAAGAAGTACCTCATGTGTGGTTAGTTAGGGTTGCATTTTTTTATTTTGACTTCATTTTTTGTCCTGTAGAGCTCGGATTTCTTTTCAAACTATGTCAAATTTTGGCTTCAAATTGCAATTACCATTGGTTCTAATTCCAATCTCCAACAAAATACATTGATAATCAAGGTGGTTTTCATCGAAGAAATCAAAAACTTCAGGAGATTGTGAGCTCGGTCCAGTCGGCGTCCGAAGCGAGGATAACAAGAGGTTCTGGGTGGCCGTCGAGCGGTGCAAATACATCGGTGGTGACGACAAATAAGTGGACGAAAATGCCGACGACGACGACGACGGAACTTCGACATCTCACGAATACAACGTCTTCATTTATCGCACACGTCTCAAAATGAGACGAATCCGCCCCTTGCAGAAGACTACTCGTTTACAATAAACGTTCTTCAATTCGAACTCATTGTTCTCTGTAGAAATTTTGAAAGACTTTCCGTTTCCGAGAGGCTCCACAACAAACTTATATAACTATCTGATTGCTAAATGGTATTACAAAATAAAACTTCTTTATTTTCAAATTTTCGATCTAATCAATGGAATAGCCTATAAGCTAACAAAATATGGCAAAGATTCGTGTACATAATCTGAGGAAAATTGGTCATTGAGGGCCCTGGTTTGAACGAATTTTAATTGAATCTACGAGTGAAGTACAACTGAATCGTAATATGAAACCTGTTTTTAAAAATAAAGAAATGCACGAATAAGTAAAGATACAGTACCCGAATGCGGTAAAGAAATGAACATTGTAAGAAAGCAGTATTATCATGGAGGGGGGAACACGCTATGGCAAGTAGACGAGAAATTAGACAAAAACACAACTATTCTTACCATTTGACGAAATATGTTCCATTTCTAAATTTAGCCAAATTCGTTTAATGGAGCATGTTTCATTGAGTCAAATATTTACGATTCTATGTCAATGAAAAGTGGAGATTCCGAAAATACGTTAATCCACATCTTTAAGTTTACTACTGTTCGTTTTCGAATCAATGGTTGTCATCTCGGTATCATTCGACTTGGCTTCCTTCTCCTTCTTAGTAGTTTGACTTTTTCCTTTCAGTTGCTCTCTCCTTTGCTGTTTGTTCTTTTCAATCCTAACTCTCCTTTTCTCCTTCTTTTCTTTTCGTCGTCGCTCTTCAGAATCCGTCGACGACTCTTCTGACTCGGAAGGCTCAGATTCGGATTCCGAACTGACTGTAGAGTCCTTCTGAAAATATAATTGTCTTTCAGAGACCACATAATTTTTTCCAAGATATGAAAATGACCTTCGGTGAATAGGGTTCTGAATGCTCCTTATCGACCAGTGGAGTCTTGTTCAGACCTATGCACGGCTTAGATTTGGTTTCCATCATCCTCACTGCGTCCCAGATTGTCTCTGCAAGAAGTATCAGGTAAAATAGCTTCTAGCTTTGATCTATGTTTATGTTAATTCTACCTGGCAGAGGCAGTCCCTGAGTTTCAGGGAGGAAATTAGTCAGAGCCCCTGCAATTAGCGAGAAACAGGCGAAGATCAGCATTGGAACTAAGGGCATCGAGACATCGGACAAAATGGCGATGTAGCCTGACGCGCCTGCTCCCATACGGGAAATCTAAAAAAAACTAATGGAATGGAAGGATAGCTTAACAGAGATAAAGTTGTTTTCTTGAGTCAAATTACTTTTCTTAATGCAAAATAGTTCTTTTGAAATTGAAATTTTCTTTTATGTTAGAACTCTGTAAACCTTGAAGCTATTACCATAGATGAAACTCCCACAGCCGAATTCCTAATGACAGTCGGGTTGAGTTCCGACGTGAAAATATAGAGAATATTGAACGCGCCCTGCACACACGACTTGGAAATGAACATGAATAGAATAGCGAAAGTAGTTCTCCGGAATTTACTAGCAGTGATCGTCAGAAGTAGGAATACACCGGAGAAAATTAGAGTGACCATCAAGGATCTGAAAAATCGCATTTCGAAATTCGTAAAATGAAGTGAGTTAAATATCCGAGAAAGTTATTCGTTTTAGTTTTAGTTGAAAAATACAACTTTGGCAAGAAAGTTTTGCAGTCCAAAAGTTTAAACTTACGGTTTCCTTCCGAATCTCAGCAAGAAAACGCATCCAGCTAACGTGGGCAACTCAATGAATCCGGCAATAGCGTTGTTGAGGAAGAAGTTTCCATCGAAGACTTGCCGACCTGGAGATGACTGATCTGACAGGGCGATGACCAGACCGTAGTAGACCAGGGCTGTGGCTATCTGAGAATTTAAATTATCGATTTTCCTAAATTATGAATTATAAGTTGTTATTTTTCCTAATTTTAATTACAAAAATTGCTAGATAAAAGATATTATTTTTAAATGAAAACTGATCTTCATAAAAGGCGTTTTTCTTTCATTCTTTCCCATTAAACTAAAACGAGCCTACCCAAATAGTGAAGAGCATCGAATTTCTGAATCTGAGTTCGGACGACCGGAACAAGTGGAAATACGACGGTTTTTCGTTCTTCTTCATCCACTTGCGCTTCTCTGCGTGTCTGACTAGGCCCAAATCGGATGGCAATCGAGATCGGTTCGCTTTGCAGGCACTTCGGATTATCTCCTCGGCTTCTTTTACTCTGCAATTAAATTGTAGATGTTTTTCAGATTAAATTTAATTTCACTTACTTATTATTGATGATTAGCCATCTCGGACTTTCAGGCAACCACCACATGAAAAACAGGGAAAGGAAATGGATAGCGACCGTGAAATTCTAAAACATACTGTAGAAATTTAAAGCAAGAAAGGTTGGCATGCATGAATAGTCGTCCAACTTTTGGTCAAATAAGCGAGCAGCGCGAGAACCGCATAACCACAGGCCCAAGGTGCTTGGAGGAGGGAACCAATTATTGAGCGATATTTTACTCCTGAAATAATTTTAAAAAATAAAAAAGTTTAATTTTCAAGCTGATCTTCATCTAAGTTTCTAGATTATTTTAAATTTAGAACATAAATTTTAAGCTAAAACTGATTTAGTGTGAAGAAATTACCTGTGATTTCCATGCACAGAACGTATGCAGCCAGATCAGCAGCCTCGTTGCTGGCAGCCAGCAGAAACCGAATGACCAGGAAGATCTCGAATTCCCTTGAATAAGTCAGCAGAAATCCGAAGATCAGAGAAAGACATCCGAAACCGAATATCGCGGTTTTTCTGCCGTACCTGAAAATTAAATATCATCCAGAAACTAATTATTTTATTGACATTTTTGAAAAATATGAAAAATGAAATTTAGAATAAAGAATAAAAAATACCTATCACTAACAAATCCCCCGATGATGCATCCGAGAAGGTAGCCAAGTGAATAGGACATGTGCACGTGAGCTCTCGACCAATTGTTATCGCAAACACGATTCCATTCCGTCACCACGGATTTTTCCATTACCTTAATTGGATTGTTTAGAGAAAAAGAAGAGCATGCAAGTTATCATAATTTCTGCCAGAAAGATAAATTTTCTAAATTAGTAAAACAGATTTTAAAAAAAAAAATCTATTGCGAAATTTTTGATCAGCTCACCGATCTATCATACTCGTATTCAGTGCACCTCGCCAGCGTTACATTTTCCGTCGGAAGAGTCTTGACTTTTTCCCAGGGCGATAGCTTTATGTGCACGTAATTGTCCCGTAGAAAGTAGTGACACTGATCGTGGAAGTTCTGACCTCGTTGTTTGTTGTAGGCCTGAAAATAGGAAAGTTCAAAGTTCTAGAAAGTCAATATTCTTGCACAAATTAAGATTTCCTTACTGTAGGAAACGCTATCGTAGAATTCAGCACTTGGTCCCAGGTGTAATTCGTGTAACCGACCGCGAATGCTTCAGAATTGAAATGTTGAATCTGAGGAAAAATCAATATTTATGAAGAATTCGATACTATTTACCTTGCACCAGTGATCAGGCTGATACATCATGTAGACGACGGAAAGATTGAACATGGCGTGAGGGACTTGATGGGCTGACAAGTTACAGATTTAAAAAATTCAGATATGAAAAGTGACACCTGAAATTATCATGTAGACCCAAACTTGCCATTTGTTGCAGCCACCGATGATGTTTAGAATTCCTGAAAATCTTATCTTGAAAAAGCATAGTTTTGCAAAACGTGATGATTAGATATGGTTATTTTGATAAAATTTCGAAAATCCTCAAGGATTTATGCTTATCCAGTCTTATCCATCAAATCTACCTTCAAAATCAATGTCCGTGAGTCGTCTCTGTCTCTTGCCCTTCGCGTATTGCTGCTGCTTCACGTAATGTTGATGTCGGATTTCCATTTCGCTTCTCAGCCGCGTTTTCGGATCTCTTGAAAATAATTCATGAATTGTCTTCGTTAAAAATTTTCAATACATCATTTACTCTATTTAATCTGAAAAAGGACAAATTTATAAGAAATTAAAAGTGACTAAGTGATGTAGTTGCATACGAAATAATTTCAGCAAAGTTTTCTTTTTCTATCAAACCCAATCTAATTTCTCACGCGACTATGCTGCGATACAGCTATTTAGCTATTTTTCAAAAAGAACCAAAAATCTATAGTTGGAAGTAAAATAAAACTGATCTTCACTAACTTCTCAGCGGCCAATCGATCCTGTGAAGTCGCTTGAAGTGTCAAATCTGACTGCGCAGCCGATTCAGGCAAAGCCATGGACATCCGCGAACTTGGCAGAGAAACTCCGGTATAGGAAATTGGCGGAGCCTAAAAACATTCTATTTTTTTCTCGAAAATTTCAAACTCAAAATGACTCGTTTTTTCATGCTTTCTCATATGGAAAATTATTTACGTGCATCATCAAAAATGGGATGAATGGGTAAGCGAAAACAAAATTCTCAAAGAAAAAAGTTGATTTTCATAAAATAATCGATAGAAAATGAAATACCTCCGAATTTTCGAGTTCGATTTCATCTGGGTTCGTCAGCAGAGCTGGGTCAGAGTATATCAAAGGATGGCTTGCAACAGGTACGCCTCCAGGCCGGACTGCGGGCGTCCTATTCAACAGATCTGTGTCACTCTGAAATATTTTTTAATAAAAATCGTATTTTTCTCAAAATGCACCTACTTTATCGTAATGTATGCTAATTTTACAAATTTTAAGGGATACATTATAAAATAGCACATCTAAAAGCACAAATTTACCTGAATAAACGTCATTTTGGGGCCGAAACCGTCCATGTTTTCGAGTTTTTGGCAGTAAAAGGAAAATAAGGCCTTCTTTCAAAAGGAAGGAAGGAAGGCTACTAGCCGCTGGCTAATCTGCACTCTTCCTGGCAGCGGGCAGAGCCATACATAGAAATGTGGGAGTGAAAGAGGCAGATAATAAAGCCAGAGAAACAGAATACTCCTTCCCTATTGCTGCACTCTGAACAAAACACTAGTAAATCGACATTCCTTGAAAATATGCTCAAATGCGAAATTTCAAGAAAGAAACTGCTAGAATTTAGCAATAGAACGGGATTTCAGGGATGTAAGTTTTTCGAAGAAAGAAAATCACGAGACGGAGGCAAATTAGTGAGAAGAAGATATCAAGTGGCAAACAAATTATGCAAAGGAGGGAATGGGAAAGGGGTAATTATGAAAAACGCAAGTTTAATAACAATTTACACGTTTATCAAAATCATCCATTTCTTAGTTTTTCAAAAAATTGACTGATGTTTATTCATATAAAAACCGGAAGAAGGAAATTAAGGAAAATGTTATCTTTCTGAATAAAAAACTTGAAAAAATGTTTGGTTTTTAAACACAGGGTGTATTTTTGGACTGACTTTCAAAATTTTCTGGTAACGACTAATTATGATTGCGTCTCGCCAATGGGCAGACTAATCCGTATGGCAATCGATAAAATGAAAAAGAATAGAGAGAAGGGGAAAGGAGTAGGGTGCAGAGAAAGAGGCGAATTGATAGGCTGAAGGAAACAACAGCAGACAGACATATTGTGTGATGGGGGCAATAATCGATGGTCCTTATAACCAAGGTGTAAAAATAGATAGTATCGCACAAGAGAAAAAAGATTTTTAATGCTTTATTCAGAAATTTCATATATCGTATAATCGATATGTTAGATCAATTTCGTATTTTGGCTTCTCGGAAAGTTTGAAACCTCGGCACATTGAGCAATTCTGATATGATGATAGGGATATTTGGCATCAAATGAAGATCGCCAAAAAGTGATCTTCATTTTGATATTAAATTCAGGCTAGTTCTAATCTATCGTTATGGACAAATGTCTAAAGTTTCCAAGAAGCCGATTTTCGTATCTAAACACCCGTACATCAATCGTCTTTCGAGCATATAATCAGAGTTCGTGATCGTGCAAATTCTCTTTATCGGAGAGATGATCCTTCGAATTCCACGCGAACAATCGGAAAGAAGTCGGGGATTCTTGAGCAACTTCGCCTGAAAATAAAGAATCATCGAGAAAAAACGAAACTGGTAAAAACTGTAAAATGATTGATTTTTGTACTTTTAATTGATCTTTACCCACTACTTTTATAAACACCATATTTTTTCATATTAACTGTTGTTTTAAGAAAATAGGGCATAGTATAAAATCTGAGAATTAAGATAGAGTGAATAGTTCAATAATCTAAAGAACCCCATAGAACGCTCTCTTTATTCATTTTTTCACCACTTATCAATGTTTACACTATCATTTCGACAGAAAGAGAGCCTCCCTTTCAAAAGTTCAAAATCGAGTCATTGATCGGGAATTAATAGTTGGGAAATGATAATGATAATGATAAATGATAATCAATCAAATCATTAAATCATACCTATAGTACATTGCCCGACGTAGTTCCATTTGCCGAACAGGCTCAGGTGAATGCAGGCGATGGGAGACCTGAAGTTTAGTCATTTGAATTGAATTAGATAAGGTTTTATATGTATCTTGCTCATAGTCATAGAAATTAGCATATAATTTTTTCAAGGTTTTTTTTAAAAACTATATAGTATAATCTCCCTGACCAAAAGTGAATAGGCATTGAAAACAACGAGTTTAAAAATATAACTTTTAAAATAAACATAAACGCACCCATGAGAAATGAGCAGGATATTACCGGTGGGGTATCTTGATAATAGAGTCTGAAAATTAATTAAAATTATAAGAAAAGGAACAATAAAATTTAGAAAAACTTTCAATAAAACAAACTAAATTTACCCGAATAGTAATGGCCATTCTGTCGGCGCATCCGCTCTCCATGGGCGGTTCGGGAGGTAGCGTCTGGAAGACCGGCTTGTATGTTTCATTTACTTCCGGGTAGATCTGGCAGATCTCTTTCATCGAGGCTCGGCCTGAATGGAAAGTATCGTCTTGAAAATTCTAGGGATATTTAAAGTTGTAAATTTCAGCAAGAATAAATCATGTAAGAATTTCATGGCTCTTTAAATTTTGATCATTTTAGCATATTTCTTAACTTCGACAAGAATTATCCATGTAATAAGTTCGTAATTCTATCAAATTTGGAAAATTTCATGATTTTGTTAGACATTTGAAGATTCCGAATTTTACCAGGCGGATCATTGCAGCTGCTGAGATTCTCCCCTAGGCCGGGCTCGATGCAAAGCAGCGGTTTTCGACCGGAGAATTGCGACAGAATCTGAGCTGCCGTCTGGACGCATCGAGTGAATGGCGAGCAGAACACGTACTGGATCGACTCGGTCGAGAGGCGGATTCCTACCTGAAAATTATAAATTTTAATTCTTTTAAAGTTGATCTTTTGTTTAATGAGATCTCTTTCACGATGAATATGAAATTGGCAATTTTCATTGAAAAACTGATTTTTTGTTGTTGTTGTAATTTCATGAAGTATTTTCAACTTTCAGAACTCTATCTTTTTTTTCGAAATGTAAATAGTGAACTTGGCATAGAAATTGTATCAGATTTAAAAAAAATAGAAATGATGAATTTTTTACTTCCTTAGCTTGAGAACGGCCTCGAATACTCAGCGGTGGATCGTCCCATCGAACGCAGTCGGGAGATTCGCGGAAAGTTCGCTGAAAATAATTCGTAAATTGCTAGTTTTCGGATGAAACATTATTTTTGATTCGATTCGTATAGAATTTTTCGACCAAAATGCATCAACATTCATCATTTGAGAAAAAAAACCGTATCAGTCTTGCTACAAAATGATCTATTCTTTGAAGATCACGTTTTCATATTTCCGGGAAAGAACAAAAGCGATCATAAAATCACATTTTCAGTAGTTTTCGATCTCGAATTCAAGCAATATGAAAGTCTACGTGAAATATATCGAATTTTTCAAACGTTTCACCTTCAATTTGAACAAAGCGTGAAAATCCTATCGCTTAAACTTTACATTTCTCTCTCACCCTATCAATTAGAGTGAAAATGATGCAATATCATATCATGAAGCTGTTATTAAAATGTCATTTTCAAGATAACCTTTAGAAAAAAATTAAAATCTCTAGAGTAGTTATATTTAATTCGAGGGTTTAATCAGAGCTGGGCAAAATGTAATCCAAATTCTTATTGCACACCCCACTTTAGCCAAAACTTACTGGTACTCTTTATGTATCAATTTTCTATAGCAAAAGCTCATCTTGAGTACTCTCTCCCTTAGAATTTCACGTTTTGGCTGAAGTCTGTCTAGGCCTGAGTTTAATTCTGAATAATCTAAAAAATGGCACCTTTCCAATGACATTATCGAGCCTCTCCCCATGTCGGACAATCCATAGCTTTCGCGAGTTGGTCATCTCAGATAGTCGACGTCCGTCCTGTAGCCTTCTGAATCCTCGACGATAACGACTCCCTTGAAGGACGCCACTTCTGGCTAATACCTGGAAAAGTTAATTAATACCTGCCGACTACAATTTTACTTTTCTTGAAAATACAATATAAGAAGGTAAAAAATCTCGGAGTTGTGCGGTTTCTTCTCTATCAAAAAATTTTCTGGAAAGTAACAAGGGGTAGGTAACGAGGAAAAGGAAGAAAGATAAAGATTTTCTTTCCTTATGAATAAAATCTCGGCTAAAACTATGAACTTCCTGAAAAGTTAGAGAAAGATAGGTGAAAGTTACAAAGGGTCATGAAAGTACAAAATATATTAATAACAATGACATCGACACTTCATATAGTGGGACACACTGTGATGTGGTCGGCGCGCATGGGGCTATCGCTTCTGGTGAGAAAGCGAGTGAGAGGGAAGAGATGAAAATAAGCAGAAAGAGATAAGAAAAGGAGTGATACGTGATTCCGTAAATATGATGAAGGCGGTTACACGTGAGAACAAGTACTTTGAGACGAGGTGATGATCAAGAACTCTTAGTTTTAACTTCATATCAGCGTCAATTTTAAGTGAAGCTAGATTGAAGTTTGAATATCATAGTGATGAAGATCAGAAAAAATAAACCTTAAATTCAGAGTGAGTGCCAAGTACCTTCAAAAACTTTAACTTCAAATTCAAACTATAAAAATGGAGCTGAAATTTTTGATGATGCCATTGATGCGTTTCAAAATGTGGACATCCGAATGGAGGAAAAGAGGCAAGCAAATAGGAGATGGGATGGAAAAGGGAGGATAATGCCTTCGATTAGCTGGATAGATGTGGATGTTGAACTCTGTCGGGATGTGCGGATGTGGGATGGAGCGGAGAGATAAGAGTGGGGAAAAGAGAAAAGGAGAGGTTATGACGCAAGAGTTTGGAATCGTGAAATCGAACGACACAAAACAGCTGCCGAATGATAGGCGAAGGAGAAAAGGTAGGTGAAACTGAGTTTTCTGACGAGATACACTATTTTCTGGGTGAATTTTCAAATAATGGAGTCGGAACAATACAAACAAGTTTCTAGATGATGAGTGAAGGTAAGTGAGACGGAATTTTTCTTTGAAAAATACACCCCTTTCTATAGTCATCTTTCGAAGATCTCTTGAATTATTCGCCAAAGAGAAGCACAAATTATAAAATTCAGTATCTTTTTCGTATTCAAACACTCACCAGACCTATAAGTTTGTGAGTTCAACAAACCACTACTCATACTTGATGAGTTATAGGAAGGTCTTAAAATGACAAATGATAATCAGTCAAAAGAGAACCAACCTGTTGGGTGAGAGGAAAACGAAGAATAGTGTGAAAAGGCAGTGTTGTCAGTAGATGAACAGCAATTTGAAGCAGTCAGTCGGTAATCAGGCCATTCACAGTTCAAATGCGAGTCAGTTTCTGAAAAAATAATCAAATTTTTTCAATTTTGATTACTTTTCCCTCAGAACCTGAGAGAACAATGGAAGGTAAAATACTTATATATTTAGAAGGAAAAGTCTTTTTTTTTAAAGTGCCCGTATTGGCTAATAGAAAAAGACACCGGGACACCGGTTAGAAAAAGACACCGGGTTTTCTAAGAAATAGTATGGGGAGGCAAGATAGGAAAAGAAAAAAAACCGGTGTCTTTTTCTAGGAGCCCCCGTATTTGGGAGAAAAGTATTCATTTTTTGAGAAAAGAAGTGTTCTCTTAAAAATTTTGGAGGATATTTTCATGATTGAGAAACAAAGTACTGAATTTTCGGAAGCAAATTACTCCCAGAAAATCTAGAACGTCCAGAATGGAATGGAACATGCGAGAAGCTAAAAGACAAAAGCGCAGAGGAGAGAGAGGGAGGGGCTGAATTTGTTGTCTGCTTGCCGACGCTCTTCCATTTGATCTCCTTTCCCCTCTGCTTCTTTTTCTCGCTTTCTCACAGCCATTCCATCGAAAGGGGGCTGCCCCGTGCACAAAGAACGAACACAATAATGAGCTAACGAGAAATGGAGAAAAAAGCGGGGAAGTCAAATCTACATCTTCAAAACAAACAAGAAATTGGGAAATTTGAATTTTGAGGTAAAATTTTTGCAATTGAGGAAAATCATTACTATCCAAGAGCAGCTGAAGGACCGACTTCTCTCGACAGTGGCGTGGCAAGCATTTCTTCATCTTGGTGAGCATGATGCAATTCTGACTCATTCGCTGCGTCATCAGAAGTGTAGTAAATTCTGAAAAGCTTGAAGACGAAATTGAAAATCTTTGAAATTCACGAGTCGAAAATATACTATTCGAAAAGGGTAGAACTAGAAAAGAGATTTCGAAGCTGACCTAAAATGACGAAATTAAGAGTAGGTGAAAATCGCTGCTCAAGAATAATATACGGTTTGAAAAGAGGGGAACAAATGAGATTAGGAAGGAAAAATTGCTGAATTTTCAAAAAGTCCCAAAAATGACCCATGAATTTTTAGCGTGAAAATGAACAGTGGCGCAAATAACATCGGTCTGATCGTGAAGCTGTCGGCCAGGTACAGCAGAAAGCGGCAGCGGACTGAGTACTCGTTCTCGACCAGTCTATCGGGCGGCGACAAGGAACTTGCCGTCACACTAGAGAAATTCTGGTAGATCCGTAAAAAACACCGAAAAAACGGTAAAACCCATAGAAACATGGAGAAAAATCGATATCGAACGCTGTGAATACAAACGTATTGTGCTTATTGTCTTGAACAAGTGATTATTCATCGCTTTTTCGGGCTATTCGGAGACCGCACGCATCACAAAACCTCAAGACATGCGAAATAGTATAGGGTATTGGCTAATAGGATTTTTCCACACTATTTCGCATGTCGTGCGGTTCACAAGTTGCCATTTTTTTTTATCATTTTCGTGATTTTGTAAACTTTTATCGTTTTCAGTCTGGACAACATTTCCGCGGCGAAAGTCGAGCTGAGCGATGAGATGCTCGCTGTGCCGAAGGAAACTGAGCAGAAGGGGGAAGCGGATCAACCGAACGAGCCACTGTACGAGAATCCGAGGCTCTCGAGCGGGTCCGAATTGAGCACGGAACAATCCGAATCTGAACAGAGCAAGGTTCATACAGTGAATGGATTTATTGAGCAGTTGATAATAAATCCAGTTTTTATTGAAGATTTCAAAAGAAACTAAAAATTGATCGACTTTTTCCAGACCTATTCCACGTCAATCAGCGAGTATCTGTCCCTCGCGATGAGCACTGAATCGTTCGCCAATGGATCTGCGTAAGTCGAAAAAAAAAGAATCGGCCCCTTCTAGTTGCCATCCTCTTTTTTGCTCTTCCGATATTATTTTCCAGAAAAGGATGAGAACTACAGTGAGCCAATAAAATCAATGTTTTCTGAAAAAAAAAGATTTAGATCTAAAAAATTAATTGGAAGGGTTTTTCAGCGAATTCGCCGAAGACGTCATCTCGATGTCCTTCTCCAAATCGACCACCGGCAACTGCGAGTCGTCCACCGAACACATCGACTCTTCTTTCCAAACCGAGGTATCAGGTTTTTAACGAGTAGATGATGATTTATTTGAGAAGTGCATGTTTCACATACGTGCATTTTGTATACAAAAAATACCCTTGATTTCGAAAATACGGATAAATTCACGTAAATCTGAAATGTTTCCTTCGTTTATGACGTCTTTGATGAATAAGATAAACGGATTTTTTAATTTTTACAATCTTCCCTATTCTTATCGTTTATAGACCTTTGTCATGGGGATTTTTTAAAAAGATTTCACATTTTTGAATGAAGGAATAATTTTGGTGAATTGTTAAAATTCAGACCTCGACTTCCTCAGCCTCTGCACAGGAGTCGTCGCGCAGTGCTTCGAGCGCTTTCCCTGCGCCTTCGCCACCCAACCGCCTCGCGCCTCGCGGCATGCGTCGCGTCGACCGTCTGCCGCAGTCCTACTACTAGACCATTTCATAAGCAATTCAACCAAAGCAGCATCAGTCTTCATCAAAACACTCGCGCATTTTCCCCGCTATAAAAATTCGAGCAATTTTAGGAAAGTTTAAAATTTTTTTCAAAAAATATATTTTAACAAAAGTATGCTAAACTTAAAAAGAAATCAGAAAATCAGCATTAGCTAACTGTTACTTCGCTTTTATTTTAACTTACCTAATTTTCCAGAAAACCCATAAAGTTCAACGGTAATCTCTGAACTCGACATTTTCAGTTCAATTTACCTAAAATTCGAAATTTTCAAAGATCAACTTCAACTTCAAAAAATTGAAGTTTAGAAAGGTCCACTGACATTTCCTTTCTAAAACGTATAATGTCCATATGTTGACCAGAAATGTAGATCGAATTTCCTTTCTTTCTCTGACTTCTCCAAAATTGCAACGCTATTTCATTCTTGATCAGCTGGCTTCAGAAATACACATGCACGCAGTCATTTCAGTTTCTCTGGCATTAGTTTGTTTCCTTCTTTCTCTCTCTTTTCTTTCTCTCCGTTTCCATGATCTTCTCTCAGCTGTAGCAAATATTTATCTTCCCCCATTTCTCCTTTACTTTCTTTCTTTATTTTATTTAGCCTCAGGCACTAGATTTGTTCGTTTTCCGTAATTTCGTAGGATTTTTGATGAAAGGCATTTTTCAAAAATTTGTAAAGTTTACCTACTTTTCCTGGAAAATGAGTGAACTTTCCCGAAAAGATGGTGATTTTTACAATTAAATAAGAATATGCATGTTTTTCTCGTCTTCCCTCCCCTCCCCTTTCGACATTTCAATCAGCCAGCTGTTTATCTTTTATTGAATCGCCCCTATTCGCCCCCTTATCGATTCGTTTTCATGATTTCTTCTTTCGCGCAAAATATCAACATTTGCTCGATAAGCCGAGGGAGTTTCGTAGGGTTTCGAAAATTTTAATTTTTCCCAGATCATTTTGGTTCGCGAATTTTATGACTCGATGATCGAAAATTCGCGCGCGATTTTTTTTCCTCCGCCAAAAGTGTCGAAACTCGAAAAGACACGTCAAGTTGCTTCAATTTCATCAATCAATCGCGAATAATCGATATTTTCGTCTAAAATAAGGAGAGAGAGGGGGGTGAACAATGCAAAAAAAAAATCAGTGAGGAAACGCACAAAGGCTGTTTGCTAGGGGAGAAAAGGGTAGAAGGGTAAGCAAGGTCGTGAAGCACGGGACAAACTGGTAGAAATGTTGAAGGAGATGGCAGAAAAAAAGCTGTCACGATTTGCCCCCGCTGCTAAATTTGCCCTGTCTTTTTATTTTTCTTTACCCGCCCTTGTGAGTTTCCCTTTCCGCTTCTAAAATTCACGTGCTCTTATTTCGAAAATCGATGCTCGTTCTTATTGGTTTTTCGATTCTTTTTTTTATTAAGCACGGTCACGGCCTTATGTTCCTTATGATTAGACCTTAACCGCGCCCATCTGCAATCTTGTTGCGGCGTTGTGCATCGTTTTCAATCGCGCAAACCCTGATTGCCATTTTGGCAATTGAGCGCGATCATCGCTCATTCTCGTTCATTCTTTTCCGATTTTTACTCCGATTTCCCTTTTTCGGGAATAAACGTAGGACGTTCCGGAAGCATAAGGTTCATAAGGCTGTGCAAGGGTTTCATAAATCAACTTACTA
Organism: Diploscapter pachys; assembly: GCA_002287525.1. Taxonomy (NCBI): domain Eukaryota; kingdom Metazoa; phylum Nematoda; class Chromadorea; order Rhabditida; family Rhabditidae; genus Diploscapter; species Diploscapter pachys. The sequence continues at coordinate 100,676 of LIAE01010316.1, forward strand.
GAATCCTTCGCAAATGATGAATGTTAGTTGATCGTCAACTCCCTGCCATTTTAGTTTTATACAGTCCTTGATATTTGTCATTAGAGCGCATTTTTAGAACGTTCAAATTTATAAAAATCGTGACATTTTAGGTCAGTTTTAAGATTTTCAGAAAGAATGATTTATTTGGTGCTGTTGGCCGCCTCAGTCGCGATCATTTTCTATGTCTACAAGCTGTTCAAGGCTGCTGGATGGATCACTTCGCCTAAGGTAGTTTTTTTATTTTCATATTTAAAAATGATAAATTTAGTGTTCCACTTTTATTTTGAAGTTTCCTGACTATAATTCACTAAATATGAATCTTTCAAAAGCGTGAATTTCTGAAATAGCAATGTCATTTTTGAAATTTATAAATATCAAAAGCTCTAAATATTAATGTTAATGTAGGAATGTCTAAACCATTTTTAAATGTCTAAAATTTTTCAGATCGAAGTCACCGAGTCTCCCTCGTACATCGATAAGGCGTTGACGATCTTCTACAAATACAACATCGGCCCGTACTCCAATGTGAGCAATCTGATGCTTGACGCTGCGAAAATGGGCGAAGGAAAGGGCAAATCCTTCGGCATCTACTACAGCAATCCGCAGGTTAATCGGGATTTTTTTATTTTTATTTCATTTCAACCATTTTAGAAAAATATCCTTTTCATTCATAATTGGATGCATATTTTGCTTTTAATTTTTTTTCAAAATGAAACCTATAAATTTGGGCTTTGAGGAAAAACTAGAAAATTTGCTCTTCGTGAATTTTTTAGGAAAATTTACGTTCATACACTTTTGAAAAACATTATTTTACAAGTTTTTCAGACCGTTCCCACCCATCTGTTGCAATCCGCCGCTGGAGTCATCATCGAGGAGTCGGATGAGACCTACGAGAAGGATTTGCTTGAAGCGGGATATGAGAAGATGATTCTGCCGAAGGCGAGAATTTTTATTTTTATTCAATTTCAAATTTGATTCTTAAAAATTCGTACTGATCGAAAATTACATAGGCAAATGGAGGAAACATTTTTTGAATCAAAATCATAAATCTCTTCTTTTATTAATCAATATAAAATAATTAGCGTAAACAATGAAAGAAATTGTAATTTTTGAAATTAAAAAAAACAACAACAATTAAAATTCCAGACCTCCAAGTCCGTGGAAGCTCGACAGCCCTTCACTGGAACCCTGTCCATTTTCGCGCTCATCTACAAGACCTACCCTGCAATCATGGAATACGCTAATGTAAATTTTTTGTTAAACTTGAAATTTATTGATGTTTTCACTTTCAGCAGCAGAAACTGGACACTTCCATCAGCATGGAGATCTACGAGGACGACACCGTCATCGTCCACTTCCCTCTGGACCATGTCGACGAGTTCCTCGTGCCCCAGGTATAATTTAAATTCCCACATGGTTTAAACATCGATTTTAAATATATGTATTTCTTACGAGCATTTTCCTTAAGAGTGAATGTCAGGAAAAATCAAAGTCATAAGGAAGGGGTGCGGAACAGGGGTCCTTCGATTTGGCTGATTTTCACATATATTGTTCAGTTTTTCATGCTGATTCTCGCGGTGCTATTCGTTTTTCGTAAAAATTATGGTATGCAGGATTACGGTAGCTTGAAGTTTTGACAGACCTGACCTCAAGAAAAAATTCATAACTTTCTTATTTCTGAACCAAATCAAATGGGGTTTTCAGTATTGGATAGCCCATGAAAAACTACAAATAATGTAACTACGATGAGTCTCGGCAATCGTTAATTTGGCGGAAAAATTAGAATATTCAAAAATGTGACTTTAACATACCCCTAGTTTTCGATTTTTTTCGATCAAAAGGAAGTTCGATCGCCGACCAAATATTAGCCCACGAGAAAGAGGATTCAATTCTGCACAAGATATGATCAATTTTGTTAAAAATTAGGGTGACCGAAACCACGAAAAATGCATCCGAATGTGTAAAATCAGGGTGATTATTGCATTCTATCAACTTTGACCCCCCACAACTTTCTTATTTCTGAACCAAATTGAATGATTTTTTTTTATTTTGTAGATCTTGAGTAGGAAAATAAAGTAAAAATAAAAAGAAAATTTTTAGAAAGTAATCTTGGCGGGAAAAAAATTACCCTAAGTTACCCTATATACTCGTACTACGTTTACGCGTAAATGACGTTGGAAAAATTCGTCCTTCCAGTATGTTGCGTAGAGCGACATGGTGAACAACTTTTGTTCCAGGATTGACTTCGGATTCACATTCGTATGAGCTCCAGAATTTTTTGAAGTGCGACAGTCAAATTCAACATAATGCCTTTATAATACAAATTTTCAAAAAATCATATCTCCCTGTGTGTGCATGTTCTAGAATAAGTTCTGAAACAAAAGTTGATCAACTTGAAGAGCTCTACAAGATTTCATGGAAAACTCCGAGGTTAACTCACATTACACTTGTAGATGCAGTGCGAGTATATAGAGTAACTTAGGGGAATTTTTTCCCGCTAAAATTAATTTTGAAAAATTATCTTTATATTTTTACTTTATTCTCCTACTCAGTATCTACAAAATAAAAAAATAATCATGCAATTTGGTCGAGAAATAAGGAAGTTATAAAGGGTCAAAGTTGACACTATGAAATAATCACCCTGGTTTTATGCGTTCGGACGCATTTTTCGTGGTTTCGGTCACCCTAATTTTTAACAAAATTGATCATATCTTGTGCAGAATTGAATCCTCTTTCTCGTGGGCTAATATTTGGTCGGCGATCGAACTTCTTTTTGGTCGAAAAAAATCGAAAACTGAGGTGAGTTAAAGTCAAAATTTTTAGTTTTTATTTTTCCCGCCAGAGCAGGTGGTTGTTGCAACTTGTCATAGTTACATTATTTGTAGAGTTTTTCATGGGCTATCCAATGCTAAAAACCGCGTTTGATTTAATCCACAAATAAGGAAGTTATGAATTTTTTCTTGAGGTCAGGTCTGTCAAAACTTCAAGCTACCGTAATCCTGCATACAATAATTTTTACGAAAAACGAATAGCACCGCGAGAATCAGCGTGAAAAACTGAATAATATATGTGAAAATCAGCTAAATCGGCGGACCCCTGTTCCGCACCACTTTGAATAATTCTGACATTCACTCTTAAAAAGTAATTTTTTCAGAAATTTCTAATATATTCAAATCTAAAAATATATGAAAATGAATTTGTTGCGACTAAAACATTTCGTTATGTTATAAAGTTCCAATTTGCAGTATATGGAAACCGACGACCTCGAGGCGAAATTGGCGCGCAAGAAGTTCGACTCGTCTGAAGGGGAGAGCGAGAGCGAGCCAGAGAAGGAGTTCGACAGTCAGGCTGAAGAGGCCGAGATCGAGGTGGAGAACGCTGGCGCTGGGGATAAGGTCGGAACTTATTGATTTTTTAAAAAAAGTTTTGGCTTATTTTACCTGGGCCATAATCTATTGAAATTCTAAATGTAGGATGATAGATGATTAGTCGGAAAATTTGCTTATTTATCAGAAGAAAGGTTGACTCTTCTAGAATACATGATGAAAATGATATAAATATCTTTTTAGTTTTTCTTGTGAATGAAATGATGAAATTTCAAAATAGTTGGAAAATTGCAAAATTTTCTCGGTTGATTATTATTTTATGGCTAAAAAATGAGCAATTTTTTGGTTTGATGGAATAATTTCGTAATATTCTCATTTCAGTCGGCCGGCGATAAGAAGGATGATTAGAAGGTGGAAAGGAAGCTGAAACGCAGCTACTGAAACTGCCATTTAAAGTTTTTTTTGACATTCTTTGAAAATATCTCTTGTAAGCTTTGGATTCAACCCTTATTTCTTTTCTCTTCAAACAGTGCTCCAGTTTTATCGTGTCTTATTGTAATCTTGACGTCACTTGAATTTTCACAAATCCCATTTTGTTTTTCACCCGTGTTTATTGTTGATTTTTGGACGGATTCGAATGAAAATGTTTGGAAAGTTCAATTTTTTACTATATACCCAAATGGTTTAGACTTTGGTTTTTAATATTCAAGGGCAAATTTACAATTTTCAGAAACAAAAACATTCGAAAACCAAGACAAACTTCTCTATCCTTAACCTTTGCTTTTGCCAAAACATATCTTTTGTGGATATCCAATGCTCCAGCCCCCACAATGTCCTAAATCGTAAATTACCGACAATGTTTTTACAATCGGGGAAATAGAGAGGGCATATTGAAGAGAGCCAAAGATGCAAAATAAAGACAAAGACAGCACCGCTGGAATGGGATGGGAAAGGCAAGAGATACTAAACACCCAAAGATACTTACTAGATTTTATGTCCAGTAACGTCGTACATTGATTTTGGAATAGTAGCTAAGTTTAGCTACTTTTCTTTCGTCGGTTAATTAATTTCCAACTTTCGTCATTCACCGATTTTTACGTTTACCATGAAGTGTCGAAGTATAACATTTTTACGGTCTCTTATCAAAGATATCCAGAATAATTCAAAATTACTCTCGAACATCCTTATTTATAGCTTCCGGAAAAGTCACAAATTTAGGTCGTAAAACTATTCTGCGTCAGTAGCAATTTATATCCTCGGACAAAATTTCCACCCATTTCCAAATACAGTGATAACACATCGAATCATGACTCGGTCAGCTGTGCGGAGTGACTCACATTTTGCTCTACTTGCCTCTTCCTTTTCCCCTACTGTTTCTAATTTTCTCTCTGCCTTGCATTCATTCATTAGGTTGAAATGGAGATTTATGACATCCAGCTTCAGATCCCCCCTATTCCTATTCTTCTATCTCACGACTCTCCTCTCTGGTGTCTGCTTTGTTTCGCCTTCTCTAGTGATTTACGGCCCAGGGAAGGGTGGATGCAAAGAGCGGATAGAGCCCAGTCCCAGCCCCAGACCCGGACTGAGACAGAGCTAAGCCGCACAGCTTCTGTCTTATCTCCTGCTGTAGCAGTTAGATAGAGAGTCATCCATATCCCCGGCCCCTGTCAAACCCCTGTTCAACCTCAATCATTATGCAATTTGTCCAATCTTATCCCATCCGAGTTCCATCATTTTCACGAATTTCCTTCGGGTTTCAAAGATCTCTTGGAAAATGGAAGTCATTTCGTTGCTTTCATGATACTATTTTCCACAGTGACAATATTCGGTTTGTGTTTTGCAGGCTACCTCCATTTTATTAGAATTGTTTATCGTGACACAATGCTATATTGTTGTTTCTCGGGACTTAGATATGATAAATTTTCAGATTTAATCTAATATTCACCAAGATTTAATGAGGATTGTCTATCTCGAAATGCCTACTTCATAGCTGGGAATTTTGAACGAGAATGAATATTCGGAATATTCTGCTGTTGTGGTTTTCCTTCATCTACACGACTTCTGCTATTTCATGGCTGTAATTCGCATAGTCGATTGAGCATATCATCATTGCATAAATTTCAGAGCACTGGGTTTGTCTGGAGCAAAAATTGATAGAAACAGAGTACCATGGTCATGCAAACAGTTGAAGGGCCTTACGAGGAAACAAATTAGGCAAGCATCAAAATTCTTGAAACATAATATTTTGCTCCAGATTTTGCCGAAAAAATTCCGATTTGATGGCTTCAGTAACTTACGGCGCCCAGAGTGCCTACGCTGAATGTCAGTTTCAATTCAATAAGAGGAGGTTTAATTTATCGGAGTTTAAATCTAATAAGTTTCAAATTTAAGGTGGAATTGCACGATAATCGATCCAATAACGCTAAAAGTTGTGGGAGATGTTCTTCTTGAGAAGGGCACGAGGGAATCAGCATTCGTTCATGCTATTTCTGCGGCGGGAGTTGCTTACAGGTCATATCACTTTTATTTAAATGGATGTAGGACGTCTTGTACAAAAGTAAGGCGTTTCGAAACAAAGATTAAGAAGGAGCTCTCTATATTTTTGTTACACAACATCTTACTTTTATACAAGATGTCCTGCATCCTTTAATTCTTTGTGTAGAAATTGTCTTAGTTTGATCTTAATGACTTAACTTTCTTTATTGATTAATTCTTTTAGATAAAATTTAAATTGCAGAGTGACCCGAGACTGTGCTCGCGGTCTAAACGAACGATGCGGATGCGATCAGTCGACATTAAGCACTCAGGCTAATGGACCTGTAAAATATAGTTCTAAAAATGATAAAAATGAACTGATTTCAGGGCACGAATTACGACTACCAAGGCTGCTCCGACAACGTCCAATATGGAATCGCCATCTCGAGAGAGTTCGTGGATGAAAAGACGAAGAACGCGAGTGAAGCCGTGATTATCAATCTGCATAATAACAGGGCTGGAAGACAGGTTTGAACAAAATTCACATCTAGAAGTAGACGATTTTGAAGATTTAGGTTTTAGAGAAATCGCTCCGAAGAGAGTGCAAATGTCACGGCATGAGTGGATCGTGCGAGATGAAGACCTGCTGGGATGCGCTGCCTCCGTTCAGGGAAATCGGAGTCACCATCAAGGACAAATTCGATGGGGCTTCGGAGGTTGGCGCATTTAAAAAAATTTTGTTTACTTTTCTTCCAATCCTCGTACGAACGAAAACTGAAAAACAATAAACATCGGAGGCTAGAGTGTAGAGAAAAGGCTCTTCCTTGAGTGAGTAAGACTCTGCTACTCTCTTTCATGCGTCTCTGAATTATTAGTCAGATATTAGAGATTATTCGTTCAACCGACTGAAAGATACTGAGAATTTTAATCGTTTACAGGTAGCCGTCGTCGAAGACGATGCCAAATCCCGCATTGTGATGAAGAACAATCAATTCAAACGGCATACGAATGCAGACTTGGTCTACATCACTCCATCACCGGATTTCTGTGAAGCTGACCCCAAAAGGGGAATTTTCGGCACCCGAGGAAGAGAATGCAACATTACTTCGCAAGGCGTTGATGGGTGTCAATTGGTAAACAAAAAATCATCTTATAGGCGATTTTGTCAAAAAAATTAATTCAGTTATGTTGCAACCGAGGCTCAACTCGAAAAATTTCGATCGTTAACGATCAATGCAACTGCAAATTCTACTATTGCTGTCGAGTAGAATGCGAGCCCTGTCAAAGGACCATTGAACGGCACTTCTGCCTGTAATTTGGTCGTCTTGGTAGGCGTGTTTATTTGTAAGATATTTAGATTCTTATCATTTCTAAGAGCAAATTCGTAAATCGGATTGTAGTGATAATAGATTAATGTCGAATTCTTTAGAAGTCGAAAGATGGAAGTTTCAAAACTTGCAAAACAAATCGGATAATTCACTTATCAGGTATAATCTCGTACAGTTTGCATCATATTAATTCTTTCGCAGAATCATAATATTTTGTAATCTTAAATTTCTAGTCTATGCCTCTCATGACTTCGCAATATAAAAAAGACACAACTATTTGTAATTTTCCCGATGATCTTCAATTTATGTTTAATTTCTTCATCTTTGTGATTGTTCATATAATTCAAATAACTTTATTAAACCTCCAAATATTGTTACTCGTAAGTAGGACTATTATTTTCCTAAATATTACTGTAACTTGAAATTCGATTTTTACAATGTCGTCCAAATATGATGACAGAAATAACAAATTCAAATGAATGAAGACTTGACCCGTATGATATGAATATTATGTAGATTATTATAAGTAAGGCATGGGATAAAAGATATTTGGAAAACATCATAAATATTCCAGAAAAAGCGTATTTTCCAAATTTCCGAACTTGAAAGAATGAATTTCTAGTTTCTATAGGCAGAAAGTCGCGGATTTTCTGCTGCTGTCTTGCCAAGTTACCGTTTTGCTGGCTTTATTATTTGGCAACGTTTTTGAACGGCTTTTCACTATGTGACGTTCGACTGGGCACTAAAATGATCAATAATTACTTAATTAAGATAAATCTAATTAAAAGTTGAATAAGTCAACCAATAATATAAGTTGCTACCTCTTTAATAGTCGTGACTTTGTTTGACAGAGCGATGAATTCAGCAGATACGCCTTCACTTTCCATCAGAACGGCGAGTAATATCCTATCCAGATCGGGCATCGATCTTGTCACGTCTTTCAACAGTTTCATTAAAATATGCTCCCGAAACATCGTCAATACGGATTTTCGGATTTTAAAACTTTCGTCGTGTTTCTAAAAGTGGCAAAGGTTAGGTTATTAATGCTTTTTTTATATTACCTCTAGAGGATATAATGTTGATTGAAGACAAGGAAGAATATCCTGATATAGCTTGTTCCACATGTCTTCAAGGGCGGTTGGATTATTCGCGACCAAGTTCGCGTCCAAATCACTGAACTTGCATTTATAGGCCTTGCACAAATTGTTCTCCAGACAAGATTCGATGACTCCACCTTTGCCCTAAACATTCGCCATTATTGAAGTTCCACGAGTAAATGAGGTTGTGCAATGCGCAAGATTTTATGGGCGTGGTCTTTCTCCCCTTTTGGAAAGAGGGAGACAAAGACCACGCCCATAAAAGTAGGGGGTTTGCGAAGAGAAAGAATAGCTGTAAAAGATGATTACCTTGAGCAATTGAATGACTCGGTCCTTTTCGCTTTCAGTCATTCTTGAAATATCGTAAATCACTTGTTGTTTCTGCTCCACTGTTAAGGGGCATCCTTGCAAAATCGAAAGAATAAGAAGTTCGCATCTGAAGAGAACAATGGGAATCTCAGAGTGCTTTTTGGAGATAATTAATTAGAGATAACTTATTGTCGTTCAAAAAGTTGCTTATTATTGAATTGTTCATTATGCCGTCACAAAGTGATCAAATTAATTGCTATGACAAATTTTGAAAGTGCGTAACAGGATGTGAATATGTCATAATAATAAACACTGAGTCATAATTGATATTTTCATTTAATTACATTTGCTTACGGTATATTAGAGTCCTTATTTGAAATTATTGAAGGTCTAGGTGACGAGGGTGGAGAAGAAATGATAGAATTGGCCTTCTCGAAAAACGGCAATGATGACAATTTCCGTAGGACACTTTGTTTTCGAAAGCCTAAAAATATTTTCATGATTCTCAGTTTTATCGGGAACTTTCGTATTTATATGGAGTCCATGAAATTCATGATAGTAAAATTAGGAATGTAAATACAATGGAATGCGCCGGTAATTTCGAGGTGTGAAATAAAATAGCCGTTTTTAACGATTCACACCTATGCCCTGCCCATTTATGATCAGCGATGTTGCAAAAATCATATGAAACTCTGATATTTCAAACTGTTTTCTATCTCTATTCTTCAATATGGGAAATTTTATGAGCTGCTTAAGTTTCGATACCTATTTCAGGTCGAACTAGACTCGTTACAAATCACACCAGCTGAGGGTAATTAAATTAGAAATTCGAACCTTGTCCAAATAAAGACAGGACCGAGAAGACTGAGAGAGCATGACGAAAGTCACAGAGTCCTGTTGTGCCTTTCTACACTAAAAATGTCCCGGGCTATTCCTTTCTGCTTCTTTTTACCCCCATAAATTTGTATGCTATTTTGCATCCTTATCAACATTTCACTGCATTGACATGCGCATTATATGAGAAGCGCAAGAAATCAAATCGGGCAAAACGGTAGATGATAGGAATATGTTTAGAAACGGAGTTTAGAGCGCGAGTTGTAAATTCGGGAAAGGTAAAAATAGAAAAGAAAATTTGAAGCGGAAATGGAAAAATATCGAAAAATCTTGAAATATAAATAATGATAAGCCAGAGATAATCCAAAATGGTAAATAAGTTAAGAAGTAAAATAAATCTGCTTACCAATAACCGGATTCGGCACTTCAACCGAAGAAATAACCATCGACTTCGAATGACTCGTTTTCAGGAATAAAGTTAGCAGCCAATATTAATGCTGCCTAAAATATAAATTGAAGACGAAATGTTTGCAGTATTTCGGAATGAACACAATAACATTTGGAAATATTTGCAACGCGTGAAAAATAATGAATACACAAATTTTGAAAGAGGTCGAAGGGAAGAGGATAGGGAGGTAAGGCGGGGAAGAATTTCACTGATTAGGTGACTGAATGGCTTATTTGGGATTATGAGTTAAAAGTCTAACGTCCTGCATTTTAATCTGAGATTATGATTTAAATTAGAGAAGAAAAATTTGTGAAGAATGGAGTTCTAAGTTATGCTAACTCCAGAAACTTCATGGTTATTTTCAGAGCTTTGAAGTTAGCTTCATAAAGTTATGAGTTGAGTTCAAATTAGAGTTCAACTCTAAAGTGAAATTAAAACCGAGAAGGTAAGAGCCAAACCTTATCAACCCTTACTTCTCACCCTATTTAACTCTACCATTTATCACTGCATTTTTTCTCTAACACTATCTCGCAACATAAAACAGAAAAATGAAGAAGCTTTGAAAATTGAGAGTTAATTATTTAGACAAAGGGAAAACAGTTGTCGCGGTATCAGCTAGTCGAATATTCAAATGAAGATTGGAATGTCATAATCAGATCAACTATCAGAAAGTGCTTTAATAAAAATCCGAAAAGGAAATAAAAAATTCCCCTCGTGGTCTGGATTATGAATCAACATTTTTATACGTCACTTAACTAAACATAAATGTTAAAAATAACAATAAAAAGGGCGATATTATAACAAAAAAAAATTTATAGTGTAAGATAGTGATTGCATAGTAATGCGTAGGAAGAAATAGAACATTGCAAAATCTGACTATATTTGAGATAATGACATCATAAAGACATTATGTAAAATCACTCGTTTTTCACTCATTCAGCAATAATTCAACATTTTCGGTAGTTTGCATGAAACAATGAAATCACTCGATAGTCACATTCAGATAGAGCCCAAAATGGCACTGCCGATTGTATAACGAGAAATTCCTTTCCCCCACCACGTGATCATGCATCACTTTGCAGAAAAGGCAAGATAAATTGCGAAATTCATTTTATTATTTTGCGCTATAACACTGAGATCGCGCAATCAGCGTCCTGTAGGCGTTTGTGAGATATTGTTGGGCTGAAAAATCAGCGTAATTAAAGATATAGTTGCTGATCAAATAATCCAAGCTTTTTTCCATTAGAAACAAATAAACAGAAAAAATCAACAGGGTATTCTTTCTTTCCTCTGCGTCTCTGTACTTTCAAGGAAAAATAGTTTAATTTTTGTTCGATTAATAAATTTTGAAATGCTAAAAATTAAAAGTGACAATTTGCTTCGTATTTACAACTTGTTTATTGAATACCTTTCTATTCCGGGCCTTGCTGGGCGGCTTGCTCGTCAGCTCCTTTTTGTTCGACTTCCGCGAGCGCAACACGCTCAACGCGACCATCTCCAGACTCGCCTTCAACTTGCTTCGTTTCGAGAGCGTCACTGTTTCTGAAAGTTTTTTTTCAAATTTATATTTAATTAAAAGCTATTTTTCAAATCCAATTAATGTTTTTTGTAAGTAAATTATGAATTTTAGAAAGCTCAATAAGTTTGTATCTCGTATTTTATGGGATAGGTAGAGGGAATGGCTTGTTAAGGGTTTGTATGATGCTAAAATTATCAATTGTATTCTTAATTTTTTCCAAATGATGTAATAATTGAAAGAATTTCACGATTGCCTGGTACAAAAGACTCCTTTCAAACTCCGATAAAAACGAGCTCATAAATCATAGAAAAGAACGCCTTGCAGTGTCGTATTTAGTCTTCAAAAAGCATTATTTCTCGGTATTTTTCCTTGAAAATAATAAATCATCTGTGAATTAGCGGCAAAGAACTGTCAATTTCCAAAGAACCTCTTTGCTTTCCATTGCATTCGATTTTTAAGCTGCTTAGGCCATTTGCTCGGACATTTAATCAGTGCACGTGAATTCAAGACATCTTAGGGACTTTGTAAGAACTGATAGTTCTCATTTTTATGCCAAACCCTTGGTAAAAATCGGCTTAAACTTTGTAAAGAATACTTTTTTTCCTAATGCTATGTGCATGAAAAAGTGGTAGGCTTTAGTAAACATGATAATGATTTTTACAAATGATCTGAAATATTCACCGAAATAGTACTCATTTCATTTTCCGAATTCTTTCCACTTTGGATTATCGAACAATTTTCTCTATTCTTGCTATCAGTCAAAAATGTCCACTTCGCAGAAAAATACATTATCAACTGTCCTTCCATAAAGGAAGAAAGAGCTATAAATGGAGTGAAGGCTATCGAATTCTAGGGAGGTTATGATGCTAGAAGGCATAAACTAGAACAGAGTCTGATTTTTGAAATCAAATTTTTGGGAATATTATTGCGAAACACTTGGCATTTTACAAAAATTCTTAAAAGCTTTAGAAAATCGACATCATACCATATTTAAAAAGCTTTCAGAGTGTACGTAAAATTAAATTGAAAATAATTGCTAATTTGAATTTTTCACGATCCATTTTATAGGAAACCTTGAATCTGGAATTTTCACCACTATTATTTTGAAGAAATTATCGAAAAAAAGAATCGTGAAGAGTTCATGTTGCTAAACAATTCTCGACAAAACTGAAGTAACATGAATGCAAATTTTCTAATATTAGAAAAAAAATGTGAAAATTAAAGAGAACAAAATTAAAAATTAACCTGCAGTGATAGCAGTGTGCATTTCGCTGTCTTCCACGTGAAGTGACTGCGTCGATTCGGGTAAATTAGGCGCGCTCAATTCGTGCAGCACTGCGCTCGCGCGCACCGACCATTCTTGGGCTGTTCTGAAAAAATCCCTTAAATTATCTTCAATTTTCTTCAGTCTTTCTTCTTTCAAAATATCGTGAAATCCATGTTTAAGATGGTGATGAAATTCAAATTACACCTTGAAAATAGCTGAGATCAAAAGTAACAAAATATAGAGATTTAAAGTTTTAGAAACCGCTTTAGAACTCACTTTTTCTGATACAAATTCTCATGGACGTACCACTCGACCATGACGCGGGCGATGTAGAGAAAGTTGAACGACGTCAGCAGGCCGATGGGGATGCTCTCGTTGTTGTCTGAAATCAGAGTAAAATTGTTCTTTTAATTATTTATATACGTTTATTAATGATTTTGGCCATAAATCTTGTTATTTAGAATAAATTTTCAATATAAACAAAGTTATTCTTCTGAATAGGCGCTAGGCAATCTTGAAAGGAAGATACTCACGAAGATCCTCTTCGAGAATGCTGGTGATGGTGCATTTGGAGGGCTGAATGGCGGTGACGATCGAGGCCCTCAGTCGTGACAGAAAGTAGAACGTCAGGTATCTGCGGTGCGCCGTGTTCGACCAGTTCCGGAAGATTATCGTCTGAAAATCTATCATTCATTCAAACATCACATCTGAGGTCTGAATTATTATTTTTGATTTCCGAGATATGTCCGAATTGGCCAAGATAGGAAGAAAAATATTTTGCATTCAATCACCATATCTAATAGGACTAGAACTTTGAAAATCTGAGTTTAGAACTAAAGAATTTTACCTGAACCCCCATTTCCATAGCCAATCGCATGATGGTGAAAGGCTCGTCGAAGAAACTATTCTCGCCGGTCGGGTCTCTAAAATCATTGTAATTCCTGTTTAGACAATTGAGAATGAAAAATCCCTAATATAGAATATCGCAAAGCCTACATCGTATGCCAATTGATGATCGATACGGAAGACAGGGAGGCGGCGCTGTTGCTCATAATGTAGACCTGAATTATACCTGAATCTATAGGAAAATATGACTATGCATAGAATTGCAGTATAGTTTTCAAATACAATACAATATGCTGAAAAAGCTGATATTCATTCAAAGCTTTATGCATTTAATGTTTTTGAATTGAATTAACCTTACCTCAACAACCTGCACCGAATAGTGGAGCTTCTTTTTGAGTTTGATGAGTCGCAACCGGACTATGAAATTGCCGACTTTGAATTGAACCTTGTTGTTTTTCTTCGTGGGGAGGTGAGGCTGAAAATAGTTTTTTTCGAACGAAGACGATTTTTCTTAACAAAATCGCTTTTCCCAAAAATGAGTACTTTTCAGGTATAAAATGTGAAAGCGTGCTTGTATTTATTTACCAACCAGAATCCAAAGAATGTCTTCGCTCATGACGAACAGACCTAGCCTGTCCTTGCCGAACAACGTCACCCAGAATTCGCGGTCGTTGGTGATCTGGAAAAACTATTTAAAATTGCTGGAAAATAGAGACAAACCTGCTGAATTCGAATGTGCCCGGGCAGTTGCCGCTCTTTCTGGTCGTGGTTCGAAATGATCGTGTTGTGAGGACCTGAAAACAAATTTTCAGAGGTATTGAAAATTCCACAGAAAAATTCCAAGTTTTTAAATGGAAAAATAGAAGAAAAACAGATGATCTTCCAAAAATCCAAAATTTTAGGGTGAGTTCATAGCTTTACACATCGTGTTAACGTTAAGAAATCTTTGTGAAAGTTTTTAACATCGATGTTAAGGATGTAGAAAGTTTACACGCAAAATCGCTTGACATTGATATGGTGTATAAAAGTAAGAATGCACACTCAAGGCTCATCTAACCAGTGAGATTGGCCTTCTTGAGGAACTGTCCGTGGAGATCCTTGTCCTTGACGAGTTCGATCTGGTCGGCCGTTGTGTGATATTCGGCTGAATGCGCGATGAGGTGAGCGCGAACGATTGGCGCGATTCTCGTGTTGTAATAATTCGAGGGGTTCGATTTTAGTATCTCCTGAAGATTAATTTCAGTCGTCATAAATTATTTCGTCGGAAAGTTGGAAAAGTAGTTGATCGTAGCTTCGTTATATACGAATTAGGATAGGGTTAAAAGAACCTATTTTTCCACTATATTTCGCAAACGACGATGCAACTATTGCGATAACCTTTTCCAAATGGGTTTTTATAGCCTATGAATAAATCGCCTTATTCAAATTTTAAAGTCGAGATATTTGCCAAAAATAACGATGAGCTATTCGATCGACCTGAAATCTTACCAAAACGCAGGCATTTAGATTAGGCTTCTGATCGTCTGTGAGCTCGAGTGGGGCGGCGTCTTCCGAGCGAGGGGAAATGTACGACACCTGTAGCATCTCATTGCGCTCCTGAAACTGATTTTCTGAATGAGCTTAAACCTAGCTAATCCTTAGGACTTTCCATTTCAACATACAAATTTTATGGTTGGCCATGAAGATCAACTTTCACTCAAACTTTCAATACTATTTTCCATTTGAACCTTGTGAACGTATTTATTTACTATCAAATTGAAAAAAGAAACGGACTTGTTCTCGATCATCAGCGTCGGGCAACGTCATGTTCACGTTCCGCTCGTCCACCTCATTCGTCACTGTCTGCGTCGCGCTCGCCGTCAAACGCGATGATTCCTGAATTTTCTGCATTAAAGAATGGTCCTCCTATTTTTGTCATCAACAATTCATCACAACGGTTTGCAGATGTCAACAAATTTTAAGAGTAGAAGGTATTATGGAAAATTTTGTATTAACTTCAAATCTTCATTGTGATCTATTGATAAGAGCAACAGGAGGATAAAAAATAACTTGATTTAAAGCAGAATTAGTTTATCTTTCATCGTTTATTTCAAGATTTTCGAGTTCGAGATTTTCTTCACTCCCGTCTGTTTCCGTCCCAAACTTGACGGATTCCAGTCGTCCCTTTCCCAAAACAAGAAACTTGAAGATTCGAAATTTGGATATTGGTTGTTACCTTTGACGTTCTTATTGCAGACGCAGAGGACGCGCAGCTGAGCGATCCTACTGGGACTAGCTGGAAATTGAAAGTCATAACTATTAATTAGATCGTAGAATTCCGACTTCACTTTTACTTTTGAGATTTTTAATTTGCATGATAATGTGATGATGAGATAGAGGGTTAAGAATAAGGAGAAATAGTGTGAGACATGATAGGTCTCTTCACCCTATCATAAGGTTATTTCTTAGATTCCTTTAACTTCAAACTTCAATTTGAAGCTGAAGTTGAATTTCGAGTGAAATTTGAGGTGGAGTTGAGGTTGGAACTAACTGTAGTCTGATTCTGCGTTTTTGACTTTCTTCCACGACACAGCCAAACTGACGAAATGAAGATGCACAGCGAGAGGAGGCAGGCTGAAATTTTCACCATTTTGGGAAATTCACTGTTTTGGATTTTGAATAAAAATGAGTGAAATTCACAGGTCGAACTTCAAGTGATGGCTTTCTTACGATGTCGAGCACTGACCGTATATCTCTGGAAGGTCCGGAAGAATGTAACCGATCATCTCGGGTGACTGGAGAAAAATGAGCATTTTGATCAGCTCGTTTAAAAATCTGAAATGTATGCTAATTTTGTTGAAATGTATTTTAATTCCAATAAAACTCTAAATTCTATTTTTCTCCCCTGTGATGAAAAAGTTTAGATTTTGAAAATCCAGAACGTAAAATAAACAGTTTTCTATGTGATATGTTCTATGAGTTGGTTTTGTCTAGATTACAAAAATCAGCTGACCAAAGTCCAAAGATACCAAAATACGTGGATGATTCACTTTGCACAGAGTCGCAGAGTCATTATCCTTCTCGCTGCCATTCGTTCTTTCTGCCCAAAGTGACAATCATATGCGATTCACAAGGACATTAGGCGATAATTGCTTGGTCTCGACTATCTTTTCAGAGTCGTTTTACGAGAGCCGTTCCAATTTTAGATCGATATTCGGTTTTTTACTTGCTTTTAGGTTTAAAATATAACTTTACCATTTCTTTAATTATCTTAGATCTTTCCTAGACATTTCTAAACTAAAACAATTGATTTCTGAGTTTAAAACATAACTTTATCTCTTTAGATCATTAACTAAACTTTAACAATTCGAACAATCTCTATACCCTTCACTTTTAGAACATTTATCATTAAGAACCCAGAAGAAGAATTTGAACAATCATTTCGTGCAGGTTATGTAGTGTTAACTGTAAGACAATAGCTTTTATGACGAGAGTCATGGTGTGAATGGAAAAAGTTAGAAATAAAAGAAAAAAGACGGGGACAAATAGAATGACGTGCGCAGGTCGGAAGAACATTCTCTGGTTTCTCTGATTGTGGGAAGGCGAAATTCTGTAAAGTAAAACTTGTTTGGACCACGCAAGTCATGCCACTGATCAGAGTTTTTCTCATCTTTTCTTTCAACTTTCGGTAACTTTCCAATTCTTCCGGTGCAAATATTAACTAGAAGTCTGCAAGGCTTTCATTTTTATTTTCTGATGCAAAGAAATCATATTTCCAATTTTGTCATGCCATTTGGATGCGTCAAGGACTATCGTAAAATGACTATTCAAGACTATCCAAGTCATAAAATCCACCCTCTCTTTCTGAAGGATTTTTCTCCTGTTTTTTCGAAATTTTTACGATACATTTGTAATTTGCCAATTTATTCATGGTCAAATAGATGTTTCTAGACATCCAACTTGATCTTGTTTCTGGCATTCTTGCACCTTTTCTCAATACCACTGTTTTCACAATCGAGGATTTGTTTAATTTTCCAATTTCAGAGTAGCATATATTGATTTATCCTTGTCATTTCGATGATATAATCAGACTCAACCTTCATTACTCGTCCTGCTCGTGCCATTTTCTCTGCCTTCTCTTCATACTCACAAAACTCGCTATCAATTTCGCCAATGGATACAAAAGTGCAGGTCTATTTGGTGAGTGTTGAGCGTAAACAGATTTGTAGATGTGCTACGAATCATTCGGTTATCTCGTTGTTTTGATTCGGATTTGGCCAAATTTATTGAACAGACAATTGAACCCAACTTTAGATAAATTTATCTGAAATAAACTTGGAATCATTCATGTTCTCCTACGCAAAATGAGCATTTAGAATTGAGACCAATAAATTTGGCCATAAACATCAAATTCAGCATCATTATCTCAAGATTAATGATATCCTTGCAGATTGCATTGTGCCTGGTTGCTTCATTCCAAACCAGCTCATCTGTTCCATCCAACTACAAATGTGAAGATGGCATCGACAATCTGCTCACTGTCGCTTCCACATCCAAAGATCTGCCAATCGTTCTGAAACATACAACAATTTTGGCTTACGATGCTCAAATGCAGCCGTCTTGCTACAAGGGTAAACCCAACGTCGTCCTGCCGGGGTATTTCATCGTTACTGGAGGTGAGACTTATGGTATCTTCGTATCTTGTTAAATCTAAACAAAATATGAAGAACCTCGTCTATTATGCTAATTTAGCAACTAGTAAATGACTAAGACTCCATCACTTACTAACCTCCTGCTAATTTTGCCACTTTATTTAAGTATTGTAAAGTCTCACTGATATTTGATTGCAAAAATTAGCAGTTTATGTTAATTCTAATTTATTTAGGTGAATTAATAACGAAGAAAGATCTGAACGTGGTGGACAACGGCCAAGCGATGATGTCGATCAACATCGACGGGGACGACATCTGCAGCACAGGCGGCAGCGACAAATTCTACATGCCCGATTGGATTTGGTATGCAAATGATCGATTTAGAAAATTAAAATTAAAATTAAATTAAAAAAAAAAAACATTGTCAAATCTTAATTAATCTCTTGACTTTTATGATTATCAATTGTTGATTGTTAATTTAGCAAATATCTGTTTTCAACAAAAACGATAAGCCTTTGTCGATCTTTAACTTGAATGATAATCTCTGATTAAACTGACAAAGGATTTCATAATTTCTAAGACGTAAATCTGTTTTCAATTCTTGATTTTAATGAAGTTGAGTGATTTGCTTAATTTCAGTCAATTCGAAGTGACTACCCTGATTCCGAAGGAGTTGATCGAAGTGCTGCAACACTCCGGCACGCACACGATCGAGGAACTCCAGGACAAAATCGACTTCAACACCACTCTCCCACTGCCCGAATCACCCTCAGTCCTAGGGTTGTCGCTCATCGATTTGTTCAAGGTTGATTTATGATTTTTTTTATAATAAATCATAAAATAATTAATTAATTGACGAATATTTAAAGTTGCTAGCTTCAATTAGCTAACGATATGATTGAGCTTCATAATTTTTAAGATTTTATAAAATTTTGCCTATTTGGATAGTGAATATTCTTTATTTAAGTTATTTATGATTTATTTTCAGGGTATCTATAAGGTGCGCGCCGTGCTAGTTTCGAATAAGGAGCGAGTCGTGGACGTATTGTTCCAAGAGGGCGGCAAACCGTTCCAACTCGGCATGTACGACGAAACTTAACTATTTTAATTTTGCTAACCTAAATTTAACTATTCATAATTTTTATTTTAAAATTCTCGTGTACTTAGCTTTTTCATTCGTTGAATTTTTAATAGAAAATATTATTACGTCGTTATTTCCTATCTATTGTAAATAGTATGCTTAGTCTTATATTTTGTCGATATTTTTTTCTAAATCTTAATTGCTAGGTGACTAAATGTCTAGTTAATTTGAAGGATTCCTCGTTTTACATTTCACTCTTAAAATTACAGTTAGGTTAAATATGTTGATTTTAAAATATCCTCTCATTTTCATGTTGCCATCCTCTGGCGAATCGGACCATTACTCGACATCTCGGCACGCGGCCTCAATTGTCAAAACGGGTATCAAAGCATTTTAAAAATGTCGTTTCGAAAATATTCTCCTGGGAAAATAAACCAATTAATCATCGTTTTTAACTTAGATTGGCAAATTAGCGAATAATTTTCTTTTAATTTCGAACTAACAACAAATTTGAAGATTGTAATGATTTATTTGTCTATTGCACTTTGTAAGCTGCATAATTATCGTTTCCGCAGATTTTAGGAGATTGCATAATGTCTATGAATTGTTTCATCATTTTATTTATGATGACGTATTATTTTTCCAAGATATAAAGCGATAAAATCGAATTGAAATTCCTAAATCTTGCATCTACCAATCTAAATATGCATTTTTTAATATTTTCCTTAGGCGGCGAAAGATCGTCAAAACAACTTTTTGCATGCGTGCCCTAAAATCCGCGATCAGACGATAATTATGCTTTTTTTTCTGCAAAATAATAGATCTAATTAAAATGAGGTATGCAACTATGAAAAATCGACGTCTTGAATTTTCCTGTAGATTTTCGTGTGCTTTGTCGTTTTACTCCTTAACTCACTTGTGATGTACTGGATAAGTTGGCCGTTCCGCGTGGTAAATGTGCGGGTGATCTAAATTTAAAGTTTCATATGTTTGCAAGAGCAAATTTAATATCAAAAATGTCTACCTTGTCAACCTTTTCCTTCAGTTCATCCGGAATATGATTGTATTTTAAAGCTAAGTCCAGCCTCGGTCCGTCGTATTTATTTTTAGGCGTCGTCATTTTCCCTTCTTCAATCATTATTGCTCCTAAATAATGTTAGGTTTTTTATGATTTATGCTAATTTTCCGTACCTAAATTGGAAACAGACATTAGGGAAATTGATGAACTGGGATCGGAAGTGTATTGATCGATAGTAAGGAATCCATGAGTGACGTGAACGTCATCTGGGTCGAAATAATTCGTGGAAATCGATCTGAGTTATTCAGTTCTTAGATAATTTGATATTTATCCAGGAATTTTCAAGATCATCACCAAATTTTGTGATGTTTTACTCCTTTTATTTATGTTTAGTTGAAAGAAATGCAGTTGAGTTACTTACGTAAAATTGATCGATGGAGTTTTGAACATTAACGTAGGCGCAACAGAAAAGGATATAACTTCCGAATACATTGTCGTGTTCACAAATTCAATCGGCACATCATAAGCCTTTCGATTATAACCCAAAAGTCGACAACTTAATTTTAATATTCTAATTCACATTATTACCCTTGAAATTGGTTTGCCATTCCCCGATCAGCCAAGAAAATACGCTCAAAGTCGGCTGCAGGGGGAGGTGGGAGACCTCTGAAATGAAATAGCATCGGAAATGAAGAGGGCAAAAAGTTCGACGGAAAAGAAAGGGACAGTGTGTCTATCGCACAATGAAAGATAGAAGTGCAAAGTCGCAAAGAATAGTGCACGAAAATGCCACTATGCGCTGAAATAGAGGCGCAAAAGTAAGCAATGATGAAAAACTATTCATTCATGCCGTTTACCCGGCTGAAGGACAAGTGATGACACGATTTCTGAGCTTGAAATTTTTGAACAGAATAGTATTTTTAGTTTTCAGTTTGTCTAGTGAGTATAGTTGACTTACCTTCCATAGTTTCGTTGTTAACCGTGCAAATTTCACAAGAAGCCGCACAATTTATGTCGAAGAAAGTAGTAAGTTGGTTTTCGCATTGCCCTTCCCGTTTCCAAATTCTGCAGGTATTGAAAATGTCTCGGCAGGGTCCTAAAGTTTTAAAATTCATTTCTCAGAAAGTAAAACGATTTTTACGATCGCAATTCTTCCCCATCCAACCCTCGGTACATAGACATTTATAATCATTGATTTTATCCACGCATGTAGCCCCATTCGCACAATTTGCTGTCAGACATTCGTCGATATCTGGTTAAAATGATTATTAAAGGAAACACGGATTTTTCATACTTATATCGCATTTGTAGCCTTTCCAGCCTAAAAATCAATAAATTTCTAATTTTAAAAATTTCAATTTACCTGGATTGCATTTACACATCAAATTTCCCTGTTTCTCGATGCACTCTCCGTTGCCGCATTGCAAATCACAGACGACTGAAATTATTTTAAAACTGGCATAACCCCATGTGCTTTAAATATAAAAGTATCATGCAGGAGTATACAAATAGGACAAAAATAAGACATACAATCGCAATACACTCCCGCAAACCCTTTCCGGCAATTGCACTTGTAGATCTTCTCCGAGACAGATTCGCAGGTCGCGTTGTTCGCGCATGCATGATTCAGACAGGCGTCTTTCACTGAAATATTTCACTACAAAACAAAAATATGTCTGAAAATTGATATTTGTCAAATCTAATTTCCACACATGCTCTATGGCCAATCCCAAAATATTCAGATCATGCAGAAAACATCGATAATCATACAATCATGCATTCCTCATGCCTAGTGTAATAACAAGTAGCTCACTTTCACAGTTATTGCCTATGAAGCCAGCCTCACACAAACAGATCGGCTTGCCCTCCGAATTCTGGAAGCACTGTCCTCCATTCAGGCAGAAATTCGCCTCTTTACAGGGCTTCTCTGCAAAAACGAATGTCAACTACATTACAATTCCATCTCCAAACGCAATATTTAGCAAAAATCGTATAAAAAGGAAAAGCTAGCTGAAGGTTATAACAGTAAAATGATAAATTATAGCCTTCGACAGTGTCAGCATCATTTTCTTCGATGAAGTCCCTCTGAATGAAATGGTTCTGAGCGTTCAGGAATCGAACGTCGCCAGTTCGCAGCCGTGGACTCGTCGTCTCATTCGGAGATAGCACATGCAACACTCGTTCGACGATGAATTTGCGATGCGGAAGACTTTCTTCTTCCTTCTGGATCAACTCTGCTAGACTGTGGTTGCTTTCCTCGGGCAAAAGGGTCGTGAACTGAAACTACTGAAGTTGTTTGGGTCAGAATAACAGGATAACGCATGAACAGAGAGTGTAACAAGTTTTGTGTTCCCATTTAAAAATAGCCTGTACCTCTAGCATCACAAAAGTATACCTACCTCATCGAACGTGGTTTGTCTGGGCACAACGGTCTCCAGCTGCGTGCTTGGATCAGTGATTCTGTCATCGAACTGGAACGGATTCTCAGCGCTGTCGGCGAAGACATCGTCCCTAGCCTCAAACGGAACGGAGAAATCGTTGGTTTGAGTTACGAACATTTGCTCAGGGTCAGGAAAATCTGAATGAAGACCGTCGCTGCATTTCAGATATACTTATACAGAAGTTGACGAACCCTTATGAGTATCAGTCGCTTTAGTCGAATCTTCGTTCAACTCGAAGTTCGACACCAGCATTGGTTTCTCGTCCTCAGATTCTGCCATCTCAGCACTCGTTGGCGTCATTCCTTCAAAATCAGCAGTCGTAGTTCCAGTTTCTTCTCCTGATTTCAGCGATCTTTCTGATATCTTCTGAGAGCTAAATTTATCTATCAATCGATTGATGTTAACAGAATTAAGAAGCTGACGGTTGTTTCCTGCCCTTTCCTTTGAGATAGAGAATCTTCGGGTTTGCTTGCACAACGACATCTTCGGTGTTGTTCTTGTAGAGGAATAGAGAAGGGTCGAGGTGGACATCGACCATGTTGGCTGGACGCAGGAAGGATTCCATCGGGCGCCAAAACTCCCAGTACAGATCGTTTTCAGAGGCTACTGTTAGGCTTAAATCGATATTTAATTCTATCGAATTTGGCAGAGGCCAATATATGAGCACTCTTAATCGAATAATGAATACCAAAATTGCACCGCTCCAATATCCCGCTCCGTCTTCCACTGCACATCCAGCAGGAACTTCTTGCTATCATTCAAATGAGTCAACGCGTCCCTCGACAGTGGACTGTCGGTGCAGTTGTGGTATTGAACGCCTACAATCAGGTTAATCAGCAAATCGATGAAATGTCGATTTTTACCGAAATCCAGCCATCGGTTGTCTATGAGGAACTCTCCCCCGCGCAGAGAGCCGATGATATGTCCATCCGGAGTGCAAAGACGTGACTGCAACATCAAACCGCGGAAATGGATGTAGCCAATCACTCGGACTAAGTTCGAAAATGTTCGTTTTAGAATATAAACTCAGTTTACCTGTATAAACCTGCCCCAACTCGTAAAACTCGACGGTTCTGCCTTGTCGGTCAAAAACGGATAATTCATACGGCGGATGACTGGTTTGAGGTGGGCCATGGAGTTTTCGGTTCAGTTGCATGGAATTTCTATAAATTGCTTCAAATCACAAAAGAACAAATACTATTTCTTACTTGTGCATGCAATGAAATCCACTTGTCTCCATCAGACCTTCCACGGGGGCTTCTGCGTTCACATGATATAATAACAAAGCTATCAGCAGCGATATCAATTTATTTATCAGCATGTATTTCTAGTTGGTTTACCTGAATGAAGAAGATCTTAGAAATTTCCTGCAGTTTGGAAAATAAGAGTGCATGACCTATCATCAAAATGTACCGGAAGTGAACTTTCCGATAAATCGATGAAAGTGATAAAAGAATATGCGAATGCTAATGATATACGGGATTTGTGTAATCCCGCAAAGTGAATGGCTTAATGTCAGGCAGGGAAACGAACTGTTTATGTTATGCGGAAAGGGAAGATGATCAGTGAATGGGGGTCGTTCCTCCGGAGAAGGTGATAATTGGCTGAGATTTACGGATGAGGGGAAAGCAAAAGCAAAAGCCAAGTGACACGTTTTGACATTTTAGTAGAGGAAAAAACAGTCGACTGTTGCAAACGCGGTTCGAAGTAAGTCTGGCAACAAAAAATCGAGGATCCCTCGTGGTTCGATTTTTCTGGAAGATGTCAGGGAATTCGCCAAAATTTTCGAAATTCTAAGAATTTCGTGAACATATTCGGAAACTTTCACTACAATAGTAGACAAGCCACAAAAGGTAGCAGCAATAAGAAAAATACGCAATAGGTTATATGCAGGAATCTGAAGGTCGAGAATGTATTCACTCAGATACATATTGCCATTACTATAAATAGCTTACTTATTAAAGAAGCACAATAATTTTAGCATATTCAATAATGCATTCTTGATGAGGATACTACAGATAGACTTTTTCATTTACAGAAAAAGACACGATCTTATGAATTGTTACATCCTAATCAATCTCGAAAAATTAGCTATTATGCAGTGTGTCTTGATCTCGAAAAAGATAAAATAATATGGATTAAAAGCTAAATGAAACGATGTGTACAATAAATCCTTCTATAAGGACAGTGGGGGCATTCTAAACTGGGGACTGCCAAAGGGGTTGACGAGAGACATGAAGCATAAAGATACGCAGGGGACATCCATAAAAACCTCAGTCCGTCGTTCTGTCTGAGTGTCCGTCTTTTTCTTTCTCATATCCTTTTTCTTAAGTTTTTGCCGTGTCCATATATTCGCATCTAATCGGATCGTCTCTCGGGCAAAGACGCTTCGCCTTTTTAACACTTAAACCGTCATCCATCCCTATTAGAAGGTGATCATCGGGTTGCGCGCGCGCGCGTTCCTTCTTTTTCCTCTAACCTTGCCAATGGATTTATCGAATCCATTTCTTTCTCTGCTTCCCTCCTTATCTGTTATCTTTTTATCTCTTATCCGTGTCAAATCCATCCAACCCCCCATCAAACAATGCCTGCCTCCTTGTTCGTTGACGAAGGCCTGTCAAATCCAATCAATTATTCCCAAGAAGCGGTAATTGCAACGCCAGGTCGCGCTGCTTTCATGCCTATCATAAACATAAGTCCGTATCTGCGAAGTTTCAACTAGGATTTTTATCGGCGAAAAATGGTGAAGTTCAAAACACTCAGGATGATCAGAAATTTATTGCTATGCATATGCTAATTGAAATGTCAGCATATTAATGGTTGTTAATTAACACACATGACAAATTTACACATAGAATAATTATATAAAATTAATTTTTATTCATTTTTTAAATGTATTCTGATATCATGCAGACAAGATTTTATTAATTAATCGCAATTCCTGTCCCGTCTCCACTCTACTCATGGAAATGCTGATAAGCACCTACTCTCAACACGCCATAAAACACGACTTATCGATAATTTATCAAAGCGGCTAGAGACTCCCGGAATTCGACTACTGAATAAACCATGATCCGGAATCTTATTTGTTAGTCTACCTTTTTCTTGTAAAAATATCCCTCTTAATTTAGTAGCTTTATCACTTTGGGTAACAGTTCTCCTTGTAAATGCCGCGATCAAAGATATGGGCGCTCCGGGATGGACCTGTGATCCGAATGTCATGGCTAAGTATTTTTTTTTAAAAAATGTTTGTAATATTTTGAATGTTTAAGAAGTAAGACAGTACCCACAAATGTCAATCAGGTCCGATATGCGGATATCAAAGTTATTGGAGCGTTGGGGGATTCTTTGACAGTTAGTAGTTATTTTTAAAACATATATTTTTTTCAAATATTCCCTAAAAATAAATTTTATGCCGCAAATGGCGCTGGAGCTGAGCCAGGAGATCCTTTGGCCGTTGCGCTTCAATATCGAGGACTGGCCTTTCAAATCGGTGGTGACAAAGGATTGGATGGTCACATTACTGTTGGAAGTTGGACCTAGATTATTAATTTAGAACTTTTTTACTTTTACAGATGTCTTACGCAAATTCAACCCGAATTTAGTTGGTTATTCTCTCGGAATTGGATCTGAGAATGTTTGGGAGGTGAATTTTATTCTTTTCACGATTGTTTTAAATCATAAAGTTATTAGATCGCGAAGCTAAATATGGCAGTCCCAGGAGCGGAATCCAAAGATATTATTGGTCAGGCGAGAAACTTGGTGAACACAATGAACTCGCATAAAGAGGTATAATTTAAATAAATTTTTTTCGAAAAGCTATTTGAATATTCAGATCAACGTGAAAGAAGATTGGAAGTTGGTCAATATTTTCATAGGCGCGAATGATATTTGCGTCTTCTGTACTGATCATTATATTAATTCAACTGTAAGTATTTTTTGATTAAGTCGATTTTTAAACGATTAAAAAAATCATCCAGGCACCCCACGGAAACGTCACTTTCATGAACAATATCATCAAGGCTGTGCAGATTCTGAAGGATAATCTTCCTAGGCACCTTTCCTTTCCATAAATTAAAATTTGTAATTCTTTAGGACAATCGTTTCTTTAACCGGAATGTTCAATATGGGAATGTTGAGAAAAATCGATCGGGGAAAATATTTCTGTGATGCTTTGCATGTGTAAGTTTTTTTAAAAATAAATTATGAGTAAAAATCTCTAATTATTTAAATTGGGAAATATATTTTTCCAAAGAAGCTGAATTTATGATCATGCCATTTTTCAGCTTCGAGTGTACATGTGAATCCGATAAGAATTTCACGAATGATTACATCGCCAACACATGCTTCTCATACATGTATGCTGAAGCCAACATTCAGAGCAGTGGAAGGTTCGAAGCTGATGACTTCACATTTGTGGTTCAGCCATTTTTCAATGGGATTACTGATCCGCCTTATTTGGTACGTTGATTAAAATCAATTTTTATCATAAGCAGACTTTCTTAACATGTCTCTTTTTAGGAAAGAGAAACAGGTAAATCCTAAAGTAGCCTGATTACTAAATTACCCAGATTTTGATATTCCGAATAAGTTTAAAGGGGGTTTCTGGCTAGTTAAAATAGGAATTTTAAATTTCAGCCCGACGGTGAAGTCGATCTGACATTCTTCGCCCCAGACTGTTTCCATTTCTCCGCATACGGACATGCAAATGTAGCCATGCACTTGTGGAATACGATCGTTCAACCTGTCGGGCAGAAACAGACGAAAGTCAATTTGTCAGACCATACAGTTGCTCTACACTGTCCTTCGTCTGTAAGTCATGAATTTATTTATTTTTCTTATGAAATTATTTCAGAGCTGCCCCTTCTTCCAGACCTCGAAGAATAGCAAAGACTGTGTCAAATTCTACACGCCGAGCATATTGGATTAGACAATTTTTTCATATTTATTCTACACTAATAATAACGGTGATCAATAAAATGAAACTTTCACTGATTCAGTGCAATTTAATTTAACAATAGCAGAAAATTCAAATAAATCTGAAATTTCCTAGAAGGCATGCAAATGTAACGTAAGTAAAAGCCATGAATAGACCTGTAGATGTAGACGGAAATCCGCTAAGGTTAGTTGTAGACGAAGATCCGCCAGGATTAGGTGTAGTAGACGAAGATCCGTCAGGATTAGAGGTATCGTTAAAGCACCACTGAAATTGAAATAATTAATATATTTATCTATGCTATTTTATTTAATTACTTGTTTAATAGGTTGATCGGGCTTGACTCGTGCTGCGATAGTTTGAAAGACTGATATAGGACAATAGCCCGATTTGGCATTCTTACATTCTGGGATGCCAGTAGTTTCATCTTCAAATGTCGTATTTTCATTTTTATGGTAGATCAGCTAAATACTCGAAATAGTTTTAAATTCTGAGGGTATAACCTTGAAAGCGTAGTCCTTAGATGAGGTGTTTTG
>LIAE01010317.1:0-11029 GCA_002287525.1 Diploscapter pachys
ATTCCGAACAGAGAAATGTCAGACACGGCAATACCCGTGAATTTGTAAACTGTCTGAATAGGACAACTGTCTCAAGAAAATGTGTAATTCAAACTCACCTCATCATCAGAATCTTCTGTATCATAGTCCAACGGACCTGGCAGCTTGCTTTTTCTTTCCACTTCTCCTGCTTTCACCCACTTGTACAAATTGGGAATCCTGTTCCATGGCTGAAATAATCTTCATGAATTGAAACACGATGTAGTATTAGGTTGTCGCATAATTCCGTGAAGATAACATTCTAATCTAGTTCTCTAATTCTTCGAGCATCGTTTTGTAATAATTTTTTCCTTCATAATAAATGAAAAGTGTAAATGATGAAAAATAATCATAAAGATATCTTTACCAGAAAGTGTGGATCGAAAGTCTCTTCGTACAGAGAATACAGACAGACGAATGTGGCCTTGAGCGATCGAGCCTCCTTAACTTGAAAATTTTATTACAAGCATGAAGTTGATTCCGAATTCCAGCGAAAATAAATCTCGATGAAAAAATAGAAGAAAGTAAGGGTAGAGGAAAATATTATTAGTCGGCGAACGTCTTCACTGAGATTCAGTAATAGCCGATCATTATATTACTTGTGAGAATTCGAGATGAATGACAGCGTTGTAGCAGGTATTTGGAGATGCGTCTTTGCACTGTTCAGGATCTGAAAAATTCAGAATTATTGCATACGCCATATTCACTTTCTGTAAGTTTTAGACTTTGTATAATGAAAAGGAGGTTTCTAAAAATTCATAAGAAAAAGCAGGCACATAATCGGAAGCTCAAACGAAGGTCGACAAATCAATTAAAAATGATTAAAAACAGACCAATTTGCAAATATCCGAATGTGGCTGTCCAGAATCGATCGCCATTTGGGTGAACAGCTCCAGGCGTGAGAATCTGCAGGATAATCAAAATACATTCGAACCCTCAGGAGACTTTTACCTGATCTCCATCCATCGGGTACTCAGGAAATGGCGTGTCGTATTTCTCGAAGAACTGGATGTTTCCCTGCTCGTCCAGGTCGTCAGGCTCGATCCACAAGATCACTCTGCCAGGAACGAGCTCAGAAGACAGACTGCCCCTGAAAATAAAATCAACTCAAATCGAACAACGAAGTGTAATGAGTTTTGATGTGAGTCTGAACATGTTTCTTAACTCTATTTCATACCATACAGAATCTCGAGATATTCAGAAAATATTTGATGGATTTCTAACAGAAATTCGAAATCGCCATCCTGTATTCGTGATCAGCTTTCCTCCTTTCTAAACTCTAGTCTAATATTTGGCGACATACAAATAGTGATCAGCTTTTGACAGGTACATAAACCCAGCAAAACCATCACTTTATTCTTATTGGCGTTTCAAAATTAAATGAAATGGAAAAATATGAAACGACTCACATTCTGTGTCTCCTTTGATCAGCATCCATCGTGATAGAGTCATCACTGATTGAAGCAGTCAAAGCAGTGTTAGTGACAGCCATCAAGGAATAACCAAACAGTGAGCCTTCGGCCTGCAACACGAACAACAACATCAGAAAATCAACAATTCATGTGTTTACCTGTCGATTTGCATGATCCAGTCCTAAGACAATTGCAGAGAAGAATTGGCTCTCTTCTTGCGTGAACGTTTTGAACACGAGGCCTGTTCGAATGCTGTTCCGCAACATTGTTGTTGCCATTGAAAAATAAATAAATAGAAATGGGAAATGCAAGAACAAAGTGTGAAGCGAAAATGATGAACAAAAATCAAATTGAAAATAAAACTTTTCAAAGTGCCAGTGTCAACCATTGAAAAGAGAAAGAATTCAATGGTTATACGACCTGTCAAAAGTCTTTAGATGGTGCATTGTTTGTGTTTCTATTTTCATAATTTCTAAATAAGTAACATTTGTGAACATGAATAATATAAGCCCGTCATTTTGAGATCCTACTCCTCTGAATTTGGACGTGTTTTGTGAGCTCTGAAAGTTTTTGAAGCGAGGACAACTTTCTAATTTTGCATAGCTCGATTTAGTTTTCTGAATTATCATGAATTTTATCTTACAAGATGCTACACTTTAATATCGTCCATCTTCGAACATAATGAATAAAAGCAATGTTTTTATTGAACATTTGACAAACTAGACAATTTTCGGAATGCATTTGAATTCATAAAGTAAAATGGCAATTACGAAAAACCACCACCTCACCACGTCTTTAGACACAAGAGGGAAGAGAAAAAAGTAGGGGGCGGGGCTTGGAGTTTCTTCGTAAGAAGACGTGGTGAGGTGGTTTTTCGAAATTGCCCTCTCCATCGACGAATAAATCTAACTTGAATTTTCATCGATTGTTACAAGTTTGGGTATTTATTGGATTCTTAAAACCTGACTTATGTATTCAAATTTTAGTAATCTTTTCGTGTAAATCGTATTCTATAATTTTACCAATTAAAATAAGACTTTTTTTTCTTTTCATTCTTGCACTCTTTCTTCCCTATCTCCTTCTCTGCAGGCAAAGAAGGGAAAGTGCGCAGAGAGGAGGAAGCTCAAAGAAATCAACCTGGCATTTTCCCTCTATGCCTATGCTCGCCTTGACAGGCTGTGCGATTTGTTGTCATTTTCATGCAAGTAATTTGATCGTGCTCATATACAGAGTTCATTTTTTCCATCAAAATCAATCATAATCAATTAATTTATTCTACAGAAAGGGAAGAAAATAATTTTAAAACGAAAAAGAAAAGAAAATTGACGATAGCACTCGATCATGTTCATTAACGAAGATCCTTTGAAAAATTCGGTGGGCGTGTCAAACGCTTATTACCGTACTTCAAAGTGTAGGCGCCTTTTAGTTGCCATTATTTGACTCGCTTTTTTCATGCGGTAAAAATATATTATTTTGCTCCCTTTAGAAAAAGAACCCAGACGAGATGTTACGCCGTCTGGAGTATATTTTTGCGGGGCACATATTTTGCGAGTAAAGAAGGCGTCACTTGCTTTAGTTAATGAACATGATATAGCGGGGATAGTGTATGATAGCAATTGATTATTATAAAAAAAAGATATATTAAAAAATAGAAGGGAAAATCACGATACAAGGATAAAACGCTACATTTCACAGCGAGTATAGCTTGGAACCAAAGACTGGAATAGTGAAGAACAAAAATAAAAGCCAAATGAGATAATAATTATGATAATTTAGATCTCAGTTGTTCAACCTCCGAGTAGAAATCAATTCGATACGACAAAATACACGAGTAGATGAATAAAACGATCCGATCTGGACAGCAAATAAAATAAGTAATCAGATGAAGAATGAAGCGGAAAAGAAAAGGAAAGAGCAATCGAGAAGAATAGGATTTCAGAGAAGAAAATAGGGGGGAAATTATGCAAAAAGAATACTTCCCATCTCAAGTAAAACGAAGCTCGAAGGCAGCAATTTGGGTGACTCGACTATCTGCGGAATCTCTTCTCGGGTGGCTGATCGTACGGATTGGGGCCAGGTCCACCACCAAACATTCCGGGCCCAGGGGGCATTCCTCCTTAAACATACTCATTCCAAAACCAGGGCTTAAAGTGGCTGACACTGACTCCAGCTTGAGTGCCACACCCGGTCAAAAATTTTAAACCCAATGCAAAATTTAATAAGATTAAAATCGAGCTCGTATTTTAAATAAATAATAAACAACAGGTCGCTCTACAACTTTAAAATACCTGCTCCAGCAAAAAAATAAAATATATTTCCTTTTTTCTTCCTTCATCAATGAGAAGAGAGGTAACGCTCTCATTTTTGACTGGAACAAGAATTTTAGAGTTCGAGTGCGACTTGTTTTCTCGCTTGCATGAAAGGTGAGCTTGATATTCAGCTAATGAAAAGTGTAAGAAAAGTCTTGTGATATCATCTTTCTCATAAATGATATTTAAGAATTTCTACAACAATTTCAAACTTCCATTGGGATAATGTATTTTTAAGATTGTTCTTCTAAAATAATTCTGAACTCTACTCACTCGGGTGATTGGGCATTTGCATGGGATTGGGTCCAGGTCCAGGGCCGCCGCTGTCGCTCTTAAATATCTGGAGGAGTCGCTGCACGCCTTCCAACATGTTCTGGCCGCCGGGCCCAGGACGAGGTCCGCCTGTAATTTATCGTATTCAAACTCGATTTTTTTCTCAACGAAATCCCTATGAAATATATTTTCATTTCTAAGAAAGAAATATCTTTTAATGTCAAAAGAAGAAAAAATGCTTTCATGAAGTTTATAATTACACGATGAGGCTAAAATCCTTGCAGTGTATACTAGCTGAGAGAAAAGATATTCTCTCAAAGAAAACTCACGCATGTGTATCAAATGATATGTGTGCGCGAAAAATCTTCTATCTAGTAGCATTCAAAAATCGTATAATTAAATTTTGCGTTATTAAATTAATAAATGTTGAATATCGTGATTTAAATTATGTTGCAGGGAAGATTTTTTCCGCACGCTGTACTTTTTTATATCGCGTTGTCGATTAAAATCTGATGATATTCTTCTCACCAGGTCCAGGGCCGTTCTGGTGTTGTGGGGGAGGCATGCTCTGGTTCATGTTCATGGGGGGTCCGCCGCTAGAGAATGGATTTCCGGGGCCAGGTGGCATCTGCTGGAAGTTGGGAGGACCGCCGCCGCCGCCCATCGGAGGTCCGCCGAACGGGCCAATATCTGAAAACTCGCTTGATAAGATAACTAGTTTTTCATCATGATTTTAATTCAAGTTTATAAAGCTTGTAGAATGCACTAATACAATGCTGATCTTCATTAACAATGGTCATCAATTTATGAAATAATGACTTCTAATTTGCTCCCTAGATACGATTTATACATTTACTATTTTCAAAATGTCTAAATTCCAACCTCCGAATGGTCCTGGTCCAGGAGGCCCGCCCATCTGAGGAGGGATTGTAGGGGGTCGCATAGCCATTCTCTCACGACGAGCCGCTTCCAGACGCTCCAATTCCTGTTGACGGCGTTGCAGGTCTGAACGATAATCAATCATCATTTAATTATTCATCTTGTTCAAAATAAACTCTAAAAATAAAAATGTGTCTGATTTGCAGTGTACGACCTAATGAATACAACATATTCTGGTGCAATAATGTCATAATATAACAATCTAGAATTTTATAATTCATCTGTCTTTCATACTAGAGATTTCTCATGATAATTAATGCTATTCTCATATAATTATTTGGATTTTGAAAAATCCAGTTTACACTGAAATAATATCGAATCGCTCGACAATTTGCAGATTTAAAAGATATAAAATGATATGTGTTTGAAGAGGAAGAAATTTCGATGTATATGAATCAGCGATTTAAAAGTTGGAATTAAAAAGTGGAAAATTATGACTACCGAAGTCCCTTTGAAGTCATTTTTCACTGGTGATTTTTGAAAATTTACTTCGAATTTATCGTTGGCTTTTAGAAATTAAGATGTTATAGAAGTTGGAAGAAACAAAATCAAAAACTGAAGCCAGGATATGTGAGAAGAAGTGAAGAAAATAAAATCGATAAAAACACTATTAGACTTCCCTGAATATTTTAACGAAGAGTAAATGCTGGAAATGATATCTTGAGATGAAGTAGTTTTGTGATAAGTATTGAATAAGCTCATGGTAGAAACAAAGTTGGCATGTTTTCATCTTCATTAATATTCTTTTTATTTTATTATGATGAAGACCAACTAACTCTTTGATTGAGCACAAATTCTATTCGCACCGAACTAGGAAAAGTGAATGCAATGCCAAAACTTTCTTTAGAAAATTATATTTTATCTCCGAGGAAAGTCCTGTCCCTCATTTACTAAAGAAATTTACTCAGTTTCTATTTGCAGACTATTCACCTCGAACTTGAGTCAACTTTACAACTAGCCCTAATTTTCAGTCTTTCTTTCGTAATGATGCGCAAAATACTTTAATTCATAGGACCTTACTACATCAAATAATCATCCTCACTGCCAACAAAATGCATCAAGCAGAATAACTATTCATCACTCGATGTTTGTGAATGAACTTGGATGAATAAAAAAACTCGATTTGTTTCGCGCGGAAAGTGTTTACCTTCTCTGAGCATCTGTGCCTGATAGTCCTGATAAGCAAGCTCCATATCCTGTTCGAGTCTTTTCCTGGCCTCTTTGAGTTCATCCTCCAGCGCAGCCCGTCTCTGTTTCTCCATTTCGTACAGATCCTTCCACTTCTGTCCGTAGACAAATTCGAACGAGTTCGGCGAGGGGAAACGAGGCCCCATTTCGCGCTCCCTGTACGCAAAACACAGTTAGATTTTGTTGGTAGGTTAGAATTCCCCCTCTAAGTAATCACATAACAAATGGCTTCCATAGTCCAATAGCAATTCTTTAGGCATCAAGTCAGTTTGCACCCCCATATTTTTCTGGTCCAAACTTTCATTCAGTCCAATTACAACTCAGGTCATTTGGGTTCCCTACTTAAAGTGTGCACAAGAGTCAGTTATGAGTCCACGATTCTTGGTGTATAGTGGAAATTATTCAATTATGCCTTGAAAAGTCCAATAGTCCATTTTAGGTAATTGGCATAGTTCGCTAGTGTGGGAAACCAGTCATTCAGATTCAGGTAGGGATAAATGTGCACACTTGAAAACGCACAAGTATGACCAGTGAGTTATTTCTAAATATCAGTACTAAAAATGTTGTAGGTCTGATAAAGTCCAGCAAAGTTTCACAAATTCAAATCGGAATATCGCTTGGGTTTGATAAGGTGAAGATTTTTCAGTCCCAATTATTGTAAAAGTCCAGTTTCATCAAGTCAAGATATCGGTTATGAAACACAGTTTTCATATATCAAAAAGTCCAGTAAAAATTCATACAGTTCAATTCAAATCAGTTTGTATCAATTTACGACAGAAGCCTTTTTACACACCCCAATCCGAGTATTTGGGTATTTGGACAGTTTCGTGGGTGTTCAGTATTAATTTCAATTTCAACTCGTTACCAACTCAATAGATGCCAATTACTAACCCCCCACCCTCGTTTTATTTTTACCCCTTCCCCACTGCCTTACTTGATGAGATGAGCGGTTCGCGGAATCATGCGCTCTGCCAGACCATCGTCTTCGTCTTTCGGCTCCAGTGGCTCGGCAATCAACGGTTTCGGATTCCTGACAAACAACAAAATATCAGTTAACTTAGGAGAATAAAAAGTCGACTTTTAAAGCGGTTAATTTTAGCCAACGAAATCTTTTGAAGCTTTCTTTTAATTAAAACGATTTGCGTGTTTATCTTGAAAGTAAAGATGAAGGCTTGAAGATTTCTAAAATTGTTTCGATTGCTCGATTTCTTTTAAAAAAAAAGTGAATTCAAGCGAATTCAATCAGAACAACAAAGTTTCGTTTGAAAATGAAGTGAAAACGCTTACGAAGTGAGGAGGAAGACCTTCTCACGAATGGCAGCGATGGCCTCTGCACAGTTGTTCTTTCGCTCGAACTCGACGATGCCTTCCCCGGTGGGCCTGCCTTTCTCGTCCACGATGTGCACGGCCCTCTCGACCTCCCCGAAGTGCGAGAATGCGTGGTAGAGCATCTCGTTCGACACTGTGGGGGACAGTTCCTTTACTCGCAGGGCAGCTCCGTGCACTGCGAAGCGCACCCGCACTTGTCTGCCGTGGATGACTCGACCGTCGATCGCCTCCTTCGCAGATTCAGCGTGCGCACGGGTGTCATGAAAAAGGAACAGATAAGAAGTTGAATATTATAGAACACCAATTAGCTTATTTGTAAAAGAGTTGAAAGATTTTTTTTTGAAGATCATGATTGTTAACGAGTGAACTTCGAAATCTCGAGGAACGAAAATAAACGATGTTGAGAAGGAAAGGAAACTTCGAACAAGTCTCTCCTACTTAAGCATAAAAGAAATATAATATTTTGAAATGCATAGTTTCGACATTATTCCTAACTAGTCATGAGAAGATTTGTTAGATATGACTCCAATCTCCGAAATAAAAAGGCTCGGTTTGTGGGTCAAAAAAAACATTTTCACAAGATTGCCTCAGAAAAATTAATTTTGTTTGAAAGAGTGAACGAAGTACCAGTCTGAGGAAGGCGAATCCCTTGCCGGACAAGTAGCACTCAGCTATGTCCCCGTGCGGAGTAAAGAGTTCCTTCAGCTCGGCCTCCTTGACCTCGTTCGGCAGGTTGCCCACGAACAGTCTGCAGCGACCCGTGAACTTCTTCTTGGGCAGGTCTGTCATCAGCTCGCTCTCGGTGAAGGCACTGCCTGTGAAGCTGGCCACGGTGCGTTGAGTGTTCATCGACAGATTGGACGGCGCATTGGGGTTGGAGTGCTGAGAGTGCGACATGAGAGACATGGCTCCGGGCAGGCCGCTCACTCTGCCCTCCATCTTCTGCTGCATTCCGCCGCCCACACTACTCCCCCCGCCCTGTCTGCCGTCCCCGACATTCGAGTGTCGCGAATGGCTGTTCTGCCCTGAGTCACGGCCGCCTCCACGAGATCTGCTGAAATTGAACATTTGCAAACACAACACATTGAAAAGAAAAATCGGCGAAACTCGTCGTTATTCAAGTTTTGAAAACGAATACTTTTAGGTTGAAATCATCGCGTTGGATTTTTGTGAAATATATTGGGATAGGTTGAAACATCTCGCATTAGATAGGACTAAAGCAATTCTGCACAAATCGAAAATACTATTGGAAGTAAAATCTATGTATTAGGCACATCTTGATATTTTGTAAGTCTTGATATGCGCTGTCGTATAAATTACAGGGCGAATAATAAACTCGGGACAATAATCAAGTGTATCATCAACGACGAAGAGTCGAAGTCTTCCATGGTAGAGTAAGTCATACAGATTGAGACATTCCTTTGTTGATAAACTTTCTTTTGAAGAATTTGATATTTTTTATTCTCTTTAAAAAAAAAAGTAGGAGCATGTTTGTTAGTGAATTATGATGATGAAAGTAAGGAAATAGAGTTGGACAAGATTCCGCTTCATGTAACAGAATATCTATTTTCGATTTTCTTTCGTTTTTTTTATTTTCAATTTCGTTCAACCAAATAAGAGATGCTATTGGAAGAATAACAAAGATTTGAGGGCATTCTGTCATAGTCAGAGTAAGAAAACTTCTGTGGAATTCAAGTCAGAAAGTCCAATTAAATGAATTCATCGAGTCCATTTCTCTCCTTTAGAAAATACACTGCACAGTCACGATAACTCTTTTCACGAACATTGTGTTGGCGGCAATTCTTTACCTCGAGTTTCAAGTTACTTTGGCGATTTTGCATGATATAAACTATGTAATTCCAGAATATTTTCAACTTGAACAGAATTGACAGTATTCTCAACCTATCCCATATTCAATTAGTAGTTCAGTTGAATCATTGATAGATCAGACTGATTCCTCCAATGATCAACCATTTTGATTTAAAAGAAATCGGCGATGAATTGGTTTTGCACTTTCATCACAGATTCAGCGCCATTACAGAAAAAATCAGTCGAGTTATTATGTGCTGTAGCCGTTTTATCATTTTTTACTGCAAAAAGACAAGAAGAAAGATCGTGTCGGATGCACAGGCCTTGTAAAGGCGTTAGACATGTGATTATCGCTTTTTTGCATTCATTAAAAAAGCAGCCTGTATTTGGAGAAATAGCGAAATGCATATTTCTTATTATTCCTCTTCTCTCGTCCAATACTATCTCTATCTTGCAATTCGCCACTATCGAAGTGATCGTTCAAAATAATCAGAGTTCGATAGCACTCCAAAAAACTGCTTCAATGCACAAGAACCTATTAATTTTCTTTCGCTTTCTAAAGCTAAGTCTAAATGAAGCCTTCCTCACTCACACCTTAAGATAGTAGGGAATTAGTCCTTAATCAAAAAAGCAGACTTATAACTTTCGAATCGTGATTAATCGTGGTTCGAAAAAATGCAAGTTTGCATGAAAAAAATCCGAAAAGTAACCTAAAAACGTAGTTGATCAAGTCAATTGTGATTAGAAGTCAATGATCAAGTTTTCATTGAGTGATGATCTCTAAACAAGTCGCCAAATACTGAGCAATGAATGAATGAATTGATCGGATTCCTGTGTCTGATTAGTGACATACCTGTCAGAATCCCTGTGTCTGTCGTCGTGTCTTCTGTCCCTGTCGTCCCTGCGACTGCTCCCACCGCCTCTGTCTCTGTGCGACATTCTTTGATTCGACTGTGCTGTCTGGCTGTTCCGCTGAAAACAATCAAACTATGAAATTTAGGATGAAAGTAAAGAGAATGGCTTGTGGTAAGAGACGCCCGGATGCCCAGGACGCCCACCGCAAAAGACGCTCATTTTTCAAAGTTGAGCGCTCTCTAAAAAGTGAGCGTCTTTTGCGGTGGGCGTCCTGGGCATCCGGGCGTCTTTTACCACAAACCAAAGAAAATCATAAAAATGGAGGAAAAGACTGCTCTTTTCGAAAAGGAGAGACGTGGAATGAGAGCGGTTGACCCTTTTTTCTGCAGCAAACACACAGACACTGCAATGAAAGTCGCTGTGCAGAGTTATCGATTGGGCGAATGGGGAGAGAGCATGGAAATGGAGGATAGAAAAAGATGTAGAGGCGAACGGATAAACAGAGGACAGATCCGATTGAGATAAATGGATAATGGCACAGTTCGGGATAAAAGAAAGTTAACGAGCATCAGAGGTGCAAAGATAACGCGTTATTAAATAACTCCAACGCAAAACGCACTTTTTGGGATCATTTTCTGAATGCACACGCAAATTCTGAAAGACCTTTGCGTTAAACGCGAACGCAAATAAAAAATTAGATTTTTGTACACCTCTGATGAGCATAATCGCTGTGAAAATAATGAATGAAATAATCATTAAAAATCGAATTTAAAATATTCAGATAGTCACGCGTATTCGCGCGATTTGAAATCGACAAATCATAAAAGAAATTTAACAAAAAAATGAAAATATTTATTGTTACAACAAAAATCATTTCCCCCAAATCTAAATTCTAGC